>JAAIXJ010000758.1:0-61206 GCA_013403705.1 Heliconius hermathena | reverse complement strand
AAAAAATGCTCTGACACTGTTTATAAAAATATCCCGCAGTATTATTTCATAACTTACAAGCGACACGTACCGACATTGCACTATTGCACCTGTATGTTGCATGTATGTATGTGCCAAGGGTATTTTACGGTACATACCTGAAAATCCTTATAAGATAACTTTATTTTTTTTCCGTCTGTCCGTCTGTCAAGACTATTTTGTACAAGATCGGTTAAAGGTTAGATACCTCAATGTTCAAGTCTATATTACCTTAGAGCACAAAAAATCTATCTTCTAAATCATCGCAATCAAATGACGATGAAATATGAGGGTTTATGCTTCGTTTTTTGTAGCATTTACTATCATAACTATAAGGTAATTCCCGTTGATATACAATTACGAAATTTGTTAAGAAGTTAAAACTTACGGCACGTATAAAGGAAAATTCCAAAATTATTTTTCAAAAATTGAACACTTATTGTATTTGTGTCACAGAAAAAAAACCATTAGGTACAAATTTTAATCTGTACTTAATTTGATACAAAATGACAACTTAATTAGTTATTCTGTTGGTGTATTCATTCCTGAAACTCCATTCATGAAACTGGTACGAAACTCTCGGGTCATGAGTACGACTTGAACTTGACCGAAAATGTTGATTATTTTATAGATTATATAAAAATGCCTAAAAACGTGCTTTCAATGTATATTCTGTATACCAATTATATATTTAACTAATAATATATGTTACTAATTTGAAAACTGTACAGGAGCTAGATAAGTTATTTTACAAAGAATATCGTGAGTACTTATCCAAATCAATTAATTAATAGTTATGCTGTTTGTAATATCTACATTTCTTAAATAAATAATCATGTAATTCAAGCGGGCAAAGCCGCGAGCAGGCCGCTAGTAACTACATATTTACCAATTGAACATTTAGCTAATAAATAATATATGTAACTAATTTAAAAACTGTACAGGAGTTAATATGCAATCATTACAGTTATTTTACAAACAATATTATGAATCCTTACCGAAATCAATAATTTAACATTTAAGGCTGTTTCTGAAGCAATAAATTAAATTATTCACTGATATCAGCACATTTAACAGAGTTTTAAAATTATGATAAGACATACGTAACAAAGGAAAAAAGAATGTAATGTTACAAAAATATACACGTATAAGAAATAATTAGCTTTATGTATATTTTATGAATATCAAATATTAACATTGGTCGTATTTTTTAATTCAAAACAATCAAAAATTCTTATAGAAATTACGATAATGTAGTAAAAAAACATATTAGAATATTACAGATTAAAGTAATAAAAAATCATATTGGAGGTCTTTATATTTGTCAATCAATTCCGTTTATTAAATCATGTTGTTTAAGCGGGCGAAGCCGCGGGCGGACCGCTAGTTATACAATATAGTAGGAATGTCAAAAATGGCACACGGTATTGTTATCGTGGACGCTATATTAGTTGTTATAGGCAGTAGGTACATATACAATATAACAAGTATAAGATTAACTAAGTAGTTCTTACTCGTAATCAGGTGAGATTGTAGTTAAATTCTACCTACTTATTTAAAGCATATTTTGTATCGGAGATAATAAATATTGAGTGTTTTATAACATAGCAAAAGTAGTTGAGGACGTCGTGGCGAAGAGACACAAGTTGTAAGAAGTTTTTCAGCTTCAAAATGTATCGCATATAGCAGGATAGGCAGTGACCTAGTGTTAGGTCAAGGGTGTGCCCGACCGGTTGTGGGTTTGATCCCCACCCGATAGAATGAATTATTATTTATTAAAATTTTCATTTCTTCGTTCTGGCTCCAAAGACAAAATCGACGTCGAGTCCCGCCACTCAACACGCAATGCCTCAAAAAAGTCGCCGGCAAGTGGAGTGTTTTAACAATACGTTCCCTCTACTTCCCTGTATGTGGAATATAGCGTGAAGTTGATTTATTTATTTATTATTTTTATAATATAGTATAATAATGTGGCTTACCTGAACAGTACATCACCTCGGAACCAGTAGGCTCTGAGAGGGTTGACGGAGGTGAGCGCGACGTACACGCCGATATCGAACCTATACCCGTCCACCAGGAAGGGGTCCTGCACGTACTCCTGCACGAAACTTTCGCCGCTTGACAAATCAATAGCAGTCACGTTCTTCAAATACACGCCGCGATGTTGATTGTGCTTTTGTAAAAACATTGCATTTTTATTTTCCGCCGCGTATTTTAAAAAATTTTCCTTGTGTTCAGGTATCTTGAACGCTTTGGGAATAAATTTGGAGTCAGAAGTAGCTAGGTCGACTTTGTTCGTGATGAAGCCGGTGCCCGGGAAGTGGTTTACCCTCTGATGGCTCTGTAACTTGTGCAGGTGAGGGTACAGAGCCCGAAAGGGATAGTCGTGTGACCAGAGCAGAGTCCAGGGAGTGGCGTTGGTGCTCAGCTCGTACCCCAGCCGCCCCAGCACGAGGTGCACGTGCTTGAGGAGCCCGTTCCGGTTCTGTACGTCGCTGTGGGCGGAGTACACCCAATAATACTTTCTCTCGTGTGTGTAATCTTTGACGACGTTTTCCTTTTTATTTTGTCCATTTATTATTTCTACCAGAATAGCTAAAGACACTCCTATGATACAAATTAGGAGGAATATATTTTTGTTCGCGTCATTTCTAATAGAATGAGTTTTCTTTATGATATCTTCCTTGCCATTATTTTTATCTGGGGTATTATCGGTTATATCTAATAATTGTTTGTTCTAAAAATAATACATATAGGTGTAACGAACGTGCAATCTTAAATATATAAATGAAATTATATATTTTGTAAGAAGTTTTTCAGCTTCAATGTGTATCGCATATAGCAGGATAGGCAGTGACCTAGTGTTAGGACACAGTTAAGGTATTGCGAGTGGGAATTGAATCTACAACCGTCGCATTTACAGTCTTGTACCTTGCGCTACTGCGCCACCACGACCTCAACGTACAATTTATTTTATTAAGTAAATATTAATTTATTAATTATTACACAGAGTTATTTTTAATAATTAAGTAGCAAGTTACTATATGATAACGTAAAATAGCATATTTAAACTTAAAAAGTATAAGGAGAACGTAAATGAACTAGTAAAAGGTGACAAAATTTATAAACATAACTTGGCAGGTAAACAATTACTTCGGGTATTTAAAAATTATGAGTAAATATTACATAATTATTCTGAAAGCAACCCAAAGAATATATATTCAAAAAAAAATTATAAAGGTCCTAATTTAATAAACGGGCATAGATTTTAAGTAAATTTATATTTAATTTAAAATAATAATACACATGCAAGTATACAATTAAAAACTTACATCTTTGTTATTCCTATCGTTCTTCATGTTCATCAATTATTATTTATTAATAGTTTTTAAATAAATACTTTCCACATAATGTTTTTTGCCGCTTTTAAATAAAAGTTGCGTACGCGCACAGATCTCTACATATGCGGCCAGAATGAATACATTGATGTTAGAGCGAGACAGCATTCATTAGCATATAACAGAGTGAGACAGCAATAACTTTCTAAACTGGCTGTCAGTACCGGCGCAGGTTTTTAAGGTCACATCTATGGAGTATGTATAATTTACAATTTACATATAATTGAGCGGCGAGGAGGGTCACGGTTATTAATACGGTAAAAAATCTTTTTTATGTTCTTAAAATTAAATGTATAAAAAAATTATATTACAATATATATTTATTAATTATCATTTATTTTATACAATATCTTATCACAAAACCATTGAAAAGATTTCAACATTATATTTCGCTCTCTCTCTCTCTCTCTCTTGCAATCATTGTTGAGCGAGAAGATTAGAAGCTACCAATAAAAGTTATAATATCTTTATGTAATTCAAATGCTATCCTATTTTAATGATCATTCTTGACAGACATCAATTTTCATAAACATTCTGAGATTTCTTTATATATCTATTTCTTTTATATTTATTTTTTGACCGTGCGATCATTGTCCGCTCATTAAAGTGAGTGTTGCATTGGAGTGGGCCTAGGCCCAGACAATGTGTCTCGGGTGAGACAGGGGATGTGAGAGAGCGGGATGGATGAGCTGGAAGCTACCTGGTCGGTCTGCCCAGCCGAGTAAGACCCCCTGTTACCCGGAGGAGACCTAGCATAGGCGACCAGCGACTATGGTAGCAGCTGAGGAGTCGGAGTCAGATGATAGGAGGACGTTCCTGGGCAGCCTTCTCTTGGTTACGTCCGGAGGGTGGATGTGGTCTGGGGCGATGTCGCGCAAATGGTGAAAATTTGATGGCGAAGTGTCTCAGGTTCCCTTGATGTCAAAGAACCGGAAACACCGGTAAAGCTCGCGGTACTATCGCGAGCTTCCGGAGTCCGATGTGTCTCCTCCTCTTCTTGGGATCCGGGGAGGAGGGCTTCGGTTTCTGGCTCCAACTCCAGTGTAGGTATACTCTGTCTGGGATCGGCGGTTGGGGTAGAGCGGGGAGAGTGGGTTACCCTATTCCCTTCTTCCCTTGCTTCAGGTGGTGGTGGTGTGCGGTGCCTTGATCGCTCCCACTGCTCGCCGCTGCTGCGCACTATGGAAATGTCCAGATATTTTTAGATTGCCTTTTTGTAAATATTTCACTTATTACCTATTAACTTAATATCTATTACAATTTTACAATTTACATATAGTTTGGTTTTTTATTCTAAGTGCCTATCGAAGGATGGATTCAGAATGTGGAAGGTATAACTGAAGTGGTCATAACGTCTACTAAAGAAGATATGACCACTTCGTTTCTATCTTTAATGGCCATTTTTAAATTGTATTCCACAATGCCTTTCGTCGTTGCCATGTTACACTGCGGATCAGCCTTTTGAATGCATCGTCTTCGCTGCCGCTGTAGTAGTAGCAGTTGTGTGTCGCGTTATTGCAACGACTGCGTGCTGGACGCCCTAGGAAGGCCCTTCCGCCACCATCTCATCGTGGGCCTCCAGAATTGGTATAAGTATAATCAAATGTATCATAGTTTATGTAAGAATTAGAAATTTTTAGTCCTTTCTAGGACTGGTCTGTAGAAATAAAGTAGGTTCTATTTGAATGTTACGTCACGCAGCGAGTATGTCGTGTAATTACACAATGAAACCTCAAGGAATGCTATGTGGTAATGCAGGTAGCAGCAGTACGTACGTGTGTGCGGGTCTGCGGGCTGGTCGACGACGAGCGACGAAGCCGCAATACATGACGCTATAAATACCTTTAATGAAGAAATATGCAGCGGAAGCAAATTATGAAATAATTATGATTACCTACAATATTGACACTACGAGTAGTAACATGTTCTATAACTAATTATAATTATTTGAATTATTTCTAGAAATGGAACTATTGTCTTAATAGTTTAGAATTTGATCTCATATTTACTTTAAAATGCATTTTATATATGAAATAAATACTAGATTATAAAAATTAATTAATATAAAAGATATCTAAATAACTTAAAAATAGTCACATTTGTTTAAGGAATTGTTTTTATTAACAAAAAAATATTATTTTTAAAATTGTTTTTAATGAATATATTTCTTGTCTCAATTGTCCAGATTTACCCAGATATTAATAATATCAATTACCTTTATGAAATACAGTGACTACAACATAGAAAGTATGATAATTGTATTCGTCAATAATTATACTTTTTTATTATTTAATCTTTATAGCTACATACATATAGACTGTTGATGTTTTTGTCAGCACCACTTTAAATGAAACCACAGTTTTAACTATCATATAAAAGCCTGATATAATAAAAAAAAAACATTTTTTTTTTAAAAATGAAAAAGTGATATTTTCAAACAAAATAAATTATAAAATAAAACGGCATTTGTCAAGAACGATGCACGCAGACATAAACCTATCAAAGGGAGACCGCCGCATATGCCTCATTCCGAAATCGAGTCGTAGGTTCTCATTCCGAAATTTAGTCGGCAAAGTTCAAAGTTGTTTAACTTTTAGTAGTATTTTTGTAGATTTTTTTTATTCTATGCGTAACTGCGTCACACGAAATACAGGTATGGATAAACATCGTGGAATGAAAAAAATTCCTACGTCTAAACTGTTGAGGTATATTGATTAATTTCTTTAGGTATGGGTTTAAAATATTTTACCCTATATGCTGTTCCATTAAAAGGAGCGTGCCGTGAGATAGGACTGGCCTCGCCGCCTCTTACGGCGACGAAGAGTGTGTCGTGAGAGTGAAAAGTGTATCCTCCCAATATATTGGGCGTTTGCGAGAGTAATTGGATCGTCGGGATCCAGAAGGACTGCGAGGGCGTCGAACAAGCGGATATGGTGAGGAGCGTACTTTCTTCGACAATGAGACGGTTGGAGTAGGAATCGGCATGCTCGTAATAGCGCTTGGCGTTTGCAGAATTTCTTGAGCGATTCTAATTCAAAATCTTTGTGTAGGCCCACGTTGCGTACGTACCATGGGCATCCGGATACCATACGGAGGAATTTGTTTTGGACCCTATGAAGAAAGTCTATTGGTGTGTGCGAACACGACACAAGCATAGGTCATGACAGGACGGATGCAAGTTTTGTACAATGTCAGCTTGTTTTGAAGTGACATTTTACTCCGTTTGCAAATGAGCTGGTACAGCCTGCTCATGACGTATGTTTCTGACATACGTCATGTGCGGCCGGAAAGAGAGTTTCGAGTCTAGTACGACGCCTAGGTATTTGACCTGGGATTCCCAGGTGATCAGTTTACCTTGTAGGTAGCCTCCGATTCACACAATTCCACTGTTTTTATAGTAATTTTCACCTAAATCTACCCTTTTACACGAGTTCGCTAACATTATGTATTTTTACTCGTTTTAAGGGAATGGTGGGACTGATATTTGTGTATTTTAATAACTTAAAAAACCCAAAATAAAAATATCTAAAAAAATCTTTGGGTAGCAGAATTTTTTAAAAACCTATACCTAAATCTAACAACAAGAATTTCGACGTAACTTGATGATAACGTAATGAAATGATAATAAATCAGTTCTATCCCGGGGAAAGTGGATGTGCATTTCCTGCGCATCTACGGTAAATAAAGGAGGAAGCTATACTCAATCTCCAAATAGTGGAGAGATAAACAAGGACAAAAATAATACGAATCCGGTACTGCAAATACCTAGTACCTCTAACGCAGAACTTCATAAGAATTCTGATTTGCTATTGGCACTTAAGAACGAAGTTAAAGAAGTTGTGTCTAATATTATTGGAATCAAACTTTCTAAAATTCGTGAGGAACTGAGTGGACTACAAAACATAAAAGTATCTATAGATTACCTGTCGAGTCTGTTCGACAACGTAAAACAAGGATTAGAAGAAGCTAAAACAGAAATAATTGATCTTAAGAAGGAGAATGGAACCTCAGAGAGATCATAAGAACTAATAATAACATCATTAATTTATTGAAGAGAGAATCAAGACCAGAAAATATTGAATTGCTGAACTGTGTACCAGAGTTTAGTAGTGAAAATCTGGTCAAAGTCGTAGAACAAATTGGCAGCATAATAAATGTTCCAATCCTGGAAGGGCACATATCTAAGTGCACAAGAATAGCCAAAATTAATAGAAATTCTGCTCGTCCTAGATCGGTCCTTATCAAATTTGCCAATCAACTTCTCAGAGATCCGTTTTTTGCCGGTGTTATTAACTTTAACAAATCAAATAAGGAAAACAAATTAAACACAGCACATATTGGAATATCAGGGAATAAAGCGCCTATATATATCTCGGGAAATTTAACAGCAATTGCCAAAGAAGTTCACAGTGCAACGCATATTTTTGCGAAAGAAAACGGATATCGTTTTGTAGTGACTCGTAACGGGAAAGTCTTTTTACGAAAATCTGTATCTAGTGATATAATATTATATTAGTTAAGACCAAAGAACAATTAAAATCTTTAGAATAATTTACTACATAATACCAATAATATCTAATTAAGGCATTTCTTCCTATATAATATATATTATATATTATATAAGGCAATATCTTTTTATTGTTGTTTTTATATATTTTATTGTTTAAATAAACTTTACTTTGTTATTATGACAAGTACCCTAAGTTTATTCTATCAGGACGTGAGAGGTATAAGAACAAAAATGTCTAAAGTCTATCAATCCGTGCTAAATTCAAACTATGAAGTATTAGTATTTACGGAAACGTGGCTGAATAACAGTATAAGTAGTAATGAGTTTGTTAACGGCAGATATAATGTGTTTCGCAGAGATCGTGAAACTACCAGTTCATCTCGTTTGGATGGTGGAGGAGTTTTGATAGCGGTTTCCAAGCGATATAAATGCTATCTTGGGAAGCGAACAAAGGGAAGCAAACTCTTGGGAAGCGAATAGCGAAGATCTTTGAATATTATAAATATAATTTTATTCAAAGATCTTCGGACAACTATATCGATGTGTGGTGTCTATTTATCACCACCACTAAAACATAACAAAATAGGGAATTTTATACAAAATACAGAAAAGTTTATGAGTAAGCAAACACTCACTGTGATAGTAGGAGATTTTAACTTACCGTCAATTAAATGGATTTCGGATGCTAAATGTAAAAATATTTTGATTCCTAGTGATTTTAGCATAATTAGTTCGTTAATAAGCGATTTTTTGTGCGTATCAGGATTAAAACAACATAATTGTATCACTAATTCTTTTGGTAAAACTTTGGATTTAGTCTTTAGTAATGTAAGTAATATTACAGTTAAGGACAGTGATTTTTCAGTATGTAAAGTTGACAAATATCATCCACCACTATCTGTGGAAATTTACCATGATTATGAGCCTGAAATATTATTAACACCCGAGTTAACAGTACCATTTAATTTTATGAAAGCAGATTATAATACAATCAATAAAAAAACTAAATAATATAATTTGGACCGAATTGTTTAACAAATGCATTACTTTAAATCAAATGATAGATATATTCTTCATAGAACTACGTAAGGTTATAGAAGAATCTGTACCAAAATATACTTCAAAAATTAACAATAAATATTCAGTCTGGTATTCAAAGCAGTTAATTAAGAGACTAGCAGAGAAAAATAAATATCGAATCTGGTATAAAAAATATAAGAACCCTCTTGATAAAATAGAATTTGAGCTACTTAGGACTAGGTGTCAATTTATCATATATTTAGATTATAATAACTATATACAGACAGTGGAAGATAATATTAAAATAAATCCAAAGTATTTTCATTCATATTTAAAAAAGATCCGAAATAACAAATGCGACTATTCTGCCCTAATGCAATTTAATGATTGTGAATTTACGAATGGGAGGGATATTTGTAATCAATTTACTGTACACTTTGCTAATACCTATCGTACATTCAATTCGTTCGTTGACAATTCAACCTTAAATTCATATACAAATATAAATCCTAATTTTAATTTACAACTTGCTAATGTTTTTATTGATAAACAAGAAATCATAGACCAATTGGAGAAACTTAAAATATACAAGGGAGCAGGCCCTGATAATATTCCACCTATTTTTGCCAAAAAATGCGCGAAATCTCTAGCAAACCCACTAATTATTTTATTTCAAAAGTCACTAGAAGACGGTATATTTCAAAGCTTATGGAAAAAGACTAGAGTCATACCTATTTTCAAAAGCGGAGACAAAAAAGATATAACTAAATAAAGACCCATTTGTATACTCTCTGTCTTCTCAAAGATCTTCGAAGTAATTATGTGCAGATCACTCAGTTGGTACGTAAAACCTTTTATGGTACGTAAAACCTTTTTAAAGAATAGATCAACTATGACTAACTTAGTCTCCTTTATTAACAATGTATCTGAAGTAGTGGACAGTAACGGGCAAGTAGACTGCATCTACACTGATCTCGCTAAGGCTTTTGACGTTGTTGATCACAGTATTCTAAAACATAAGTTAAGGAATTACGGTATCTGTGGGAAAGTTATTGATTGGATTGCATCATATTTGGACAATCGCGAATTGAACGTTGTAATTGGTGGAAATCAGTCTGACACTTTTATTGGAACGTCCGGTGTGCCGCAAGGATCACACCATAAACGACATAATAACTTGCTTTGATAATTGTAGAATATATTTATATGCAGATGACTTAAAAATGTTTAAAAAATTTCGTCAATAGACGATTCAATTAAAATACAAGCAGATTTAGAAAAACTTGTATCGTGGTGTAAACATAATAACCTTAATCTAAATCACCAAAAATGTTATAGCATTACATTTAGTCGTAAAACTCGAAACATTAAATATAATTATAAAATTGAAAGTAACAATTTAACTTGCATGAATGAAATACAAGATCTAGGTATTTTAATCGATTCAAAACTAACCTTTATCTCACATACAGAAAATATTATTAAAAAATCCTACAAAATGCTGGGATTTATTTTAAGAAGTATAAAAAAATGAAAAAAATCATTCACAAAAATAATGCTTTTTAATTCATATGTCCGAAATACATTGGAATATTGTTTCATTGTATGGAACCCATTTTACCAAACCCACAAAAACAGACTAGAAAGAGTACAAAAAAAAATGCTACGAACATTATGCTATAAGGATAATTTAAGTTATAATTACAGTAATCTTTTAAAACACTATAAAATATCGTCACTATCTACAAGAAGAAATGTTTTAGATCTTTGTTTTTTGAATAAAATTATAAATGGAGATATTGATTGTCCAGACTTAGTACAAAATATAAGACCGGCAATCCCTAGAAACCCGTTAAGGACTTCCAGTTCTAAGCCAACTTTTATAAGTAAGACTCCTAGAACTAATTTAGGCCTCAATGCACCTTTAAATAGAATTTTACAATTATATAATCTCATTTCAAATGGTAAAGAGGAGCTAGATGTATTTAAGTTCTCTGGAAAAATATTTAAAAAAAAACTCAAATGTATTTTTGAAAATTAGCTATTTAGTGTTTGATTATTTTTTTTTATATTATACACATTTAATTAATTTAACTAGTATAATTAAAGATGTGAATTGCTTAAAGTTTTTATCAAGATTTATATATTATTATTATTATTTATTTTTTTTTTTAAACTGTTTTTGTTTTTAACTATTTAAATTTTTTCTTTTTTTTTTATACTCAGTAAGTTATTTTTTATTAGTTTTAATATTTTATGCTATTTTAAAAAACCTCGTTTTTACCTTTTTTTGTTTACTGTAACTAAGTTAATATTTTTTTTTACAATAATATTTTTTACAGTAATATTGGTTTTAATTTTTTAATGTAGTTAAATATATTATAATATAAGTAAAAGTTTACTCTCCTTAACATTTTTATTTTTACGCAATTGTTTATTGTTTTTTTTTTTTTTTTTTGCTTTACTTTATTTTTCATAGAATAATGTAAGTTTTGGAACAAATCTATGTATTACATGTTAAGTTAGCCTTTAAGTGTAGTGTATAGTGTACAATAAAATGTTCTATACTAAGCTATGTACGAAGGATAAAATACACTGTATATTATGTTGGCTTCCTATTAAATAAATAAATAAATAAATAAATATTATTATTACTTCTTTGGAAGAATTTTGAATTTTAAAAGATAAAACTTTATTAATGTAATAGAACCTTAAAAAATGCTTTTTAAATATTTTACCTGTACGTCTGTTTATTTGTTTGTCTGTAGGTTTGTTATCGACAGTCTCAGAATTGGCATAACCGATTTAAATGCGGTTTTCACTGTTGAACTCTTGCAAGCTTACGTTAACATAAAGGGTTTGTTTTCTTACAATCGATTTACAATTTGCTAATTGCTGTAATAGTTATTTTATACAACAGTTCTACTGAATTGGCTGTATCTTTAACTTTCAATTTGTATAATGGTAAAAACACCGAGATTTCAATATTTACATAAAATTTATAATAATTAAAATAAACTAAGTAATTCAAACTTTAACTTAAATTAACTCACGCCGAAGCCAAAGGACTGGCATTCCAAAATTCAATTAATGTTTAGTTTTAAATTAACTTAGTGCCCTTCAATAACGTGCTCTTGTGTTAATTAACTGTTAATAATTGCGACCTATCAAATTATAAAATTATTGTGTCTAAAAATATAATATGAAGACTAACTTCTATAATGTAGTCCTAATAAATTTGTCAAAAGCATTATTATACGATACGTATATAAGAAAATAAATCTAAAATTACTTGTATTTTTTTATTTTCACGTTTTATTTCACATACTCGTATATTTGCGTACGGCCGTCACGACGTGGCGCAGGGGCACGAGCATGTGTTTGATTCCCTCTCGGGGAAATAAAATATTATTTTTTTTCATTTCCTTGCTCTAGTATCGAGATAACGCGCTATGATTCCAGAATTCTGCGAAAAGTGAGGAACGGAGTAACTTAACACTAGGTTCCCTTTGCCTACCCTTTTGTGTGCGGGGATACAGCGCGAAGCTGATTTGATTTGATTTGATTTGATTTGATTTAATATTTATAATTTTTTCGCTTTGGTAACAAGGCAAAGCGTGGAGTTGAGTTCCGCCACCAAAACAATGAAAAATGGGGAAAACAGTGTATTAGCACTAGATTTCCTCTGCATCCTCTGATATAAGTATACGTAGAGCAGAAAAAAACTTAAATTACTGTTTACCTATTTCTATACATCTATACATATAAATAAAATTTCATACTAAATAAGTGTAGGTAAGTGTAGGTATGTGCCCCTGTGCCACAACGGCCTCAACGGTTTTTAGAAGATATAATATTTTAAATTATTTGCTATACATAATATGAATTTTATTGAATATAACTTTTAACACTTTATAACACGAATAAGGAAAGCGAGAAGGGTAAGCAGAGAGAACTTAGTGCCGCGACACTTCGAACTCTGCTTACGGCTTGAATTATAGACATTTCATGGCATACCATACCAGCTGTAAATTAAAATTCTGATCAAGTCAGTAGCTTTCAACTCCTTTGTTAGTAATAAATTGAATACTATTATGCTAAAATTTTCTTAATAGAGGTGTAATTAAAAATTTTATGTCACAAAGGATCGTGACGAAAATAATCTTAAAATAGTCAAGCTTGTTGCTTAGTACATTATAAACTTTACGAAAGGAACGAAATTCCATAAATTACAATAAAAATTTCCTTTTTTATAGGTATAATTCATATTTTGCATGCGGCTAAAATCAGCTTCACGCTGTATCCCGCACACAGCAGGGTAGGCAGAGGAAACCTAGTGTTAAGACACTCCGTTCCCCACTTTTGCTGGAGGCATTGCGTGTTGAGTTGCAGAACTCAACGCCGCGCTTTGCCTCGACACCAGAGCGATGAAATGGAAATATAAATTTAAGTTAATATTTCATCTCCTCGAGTGGAGTTCGAACCCACAACCAGTCGGTTTTACAGTCACACTTCATGCCACTGCGCCACGACTAGCCTCAAAATTATTTAAACAAAATTAATTGTTTTATGTTTGATCCAGTACAAAGTAGTGGCAAAGTAGATGTTGTCGTTTCTAGTCAGACGCTGCGCTGACTAGAAATGCGACGTATTCAATTCTAGTTATGGGAAATGAACTAGTTTCATTCTCTGGTAATTAGGCAAAGCGCGGCGTTGAGTTCCGCCACTCAATACAAAAGGTCTCGAACTTAACTATATAAATTTCAAGTGCGTCACAATGATTTATTTATCTAGTTTTATAAGAAACTTTGTGCAAACACTGTTTAGTTCTAAAATTTTGTTGGAATGATAAAATTAATAATTTACTCTCCATATAAAATTCCTTTCAACGCTAACCTCATAAGGCAAGTTATTTCCGACGATAGAAGTGCAAAAGCCGCAAAGGCTAATATTAAAAAAAGTTGGCTAACCTCCGAGTGCCTGAAATATTTATGAAAACTCGACGTACAATTTTTTGTGCCGAATTCTAATAATATAATCGAGGTGCTTATTTACATTTTTCTGGTTTCCAAAAAATGATAAGCAAGTAGTCTCTGCAAGTGATGAGGCTGAAAATTTTGTAAATTGTGATAGTTAGTGGTTACATAATTTATATTTATCAAAGTATTTACACATATTTTGCCTCACAGCAAGATAACCTAGTGTGAGTCACTGCGTTTCCTAATTTTCAGGATACCGCAAGTTAAGTGGCGGCCATAACGTGCGCGTTGTCTACCTGTGCGGGGAAATGAAAGCAATTTAAACTAATGTAATTTGTCCGAGTGAGATCGAACATAAAACCAGTCCATTTACAGTCAGACCCTGAACCGTTGC
The DNA here is from genome assembly GCA_013403705.1 of Heliconius hermathena. Taxonomy (NCBI): domain Eukaryota; kingdom Metazoa; phylum Arthropoda; class Insecta; order Lepidoptera; family Nymphalidae; genus Heliconius; species Heliconius hermathena. Next base: position 46,887 of record JAAIXJ010000758.1, on the reverse strand, counting down.
GCCACAAACACAGATTCAGTTAAAAAGCTCTTAAAGGTAAATTGGGAGAATCTATTTTAAAAGATATTCTGTTCTCCGCTTTCCGTCCAAATCCATAACCCACTAGGTTGTATACACCAGTCAGTGCTGTATACATTCATGTACATACATGGTCGTTTTAAATGAATTAAGCTAAGTTGGGAGTTTACTTTAAACATTCATTAAAAAAAATTTGAAATGTTCCCAACTTTCAGTGGAATTTTTCGAGGTATTGCGTGTTGCATGGTGGAACTTAACGCCAGACTCTTGCCTTGGTGCCAGAGCGAAGAAATGATAATAGTTAATTCCTTCGAGTGGAGATCGAACCCACAACTGTCGCGTTGTCGCACCTTTGTCCACACCCTTGAACTATACTGGACTTGGGCCTCTTCTTCTTTTTAATTATATTTCTGGTTATATATTGTTAAATATATATAGTAAGTACTGAAACAGATAAATAAATATTTAATTTCAGTTTCCGACACGACGTAAATCAGGTTTTCCATCGTGTCGAGCTTCTAGTTATAATTTTCTAAACTAATCTCTCTCTAAGATTAGCGACAGAGCCGAAATAATATAACTAATAAGTGGATAATCTTATATTGCAAAGAATGTTACATATTTATTAAAATCTACATAATAATATACATAATATTAAAAAAAATAAGTTAATAAAACGAAAAAAAATTGTATGAAATGAACTACAAATAAAAGTTTGTATTGATTTTATACTATGAGATACCTATGATCAATTTAATTTTATCAAATGAAATATTTATTTACATTTTATTTTTATTTCCGCCACTCAACACGCAATGCCTCCAATAACTCGGCGGAAAGTGGGGAACGGAGTGTCTTAACACTGGGTTACCTCTGCCTACTGCTGTGCGCGGGATACAGCGAGAAGCTGATATGTTTACTTTAAATAGCTATAAGCTGTCTATCTATCATTTTGCATATTTTAGGGTTCCGTACCTTTAAAGCAAAAAAAGAACCTACATAAGATCACTTTGTTGTCCATCCATCTGTCTGTCTGTCTATCAAGAGCACTTATAGAACTCTTGGAGATATGAAATCAAACCATATACAATATATGGTTACCTGAATGATTACCTGAAAAATTCGTATTTTTACATTTACTTAAAAAAAGATATGGCCGTTTATATAGCAAAAAACGCGTATTTCGACTCTATAAAGGGAATCAAAATTAATTGGGTACTTTTCGGTTGACCTAGAAGTATGAAATTTGGCAGCTAGCATCTGCAGGTAGTATTAGCTAGTATTATTATTTAAGTAGAAAAAAATTGAAACTATTAATCTGTAGTTAAATCCTAAAGAATAATAGCCTTAAAAGGGGAGTAAAATTTGGTTTTAAAGCCGCTTGTACAAGTGAGGTATCAAATTAAAGGGCTCTGGCTAAGCCAAGCTTGAACTTCAAAAAAAGGTCGAGACCTGCAATTTTTGTACGGAACTCTTAGTAGGCGAGCCTGGTTTTTGTTATTTCTTTTATTTGTACTGTACGTTGCGGGGAATTTCAAACAAAATTCACCAAAAACAATGCATAAATGGTCGTATCTTTTGATTCCATGAACCTAGAAGCCTGATTTTTCTGTACTCCAAAGAATCGAGAAATTTAAATAATCGATATTAATTTCAACTTGATACCTCCACAGGATTTTAAGGTAAATGGTCTTAACAGACGGATAGATCGCCAACAAAATAATCCTTAAAGAGTTTTATTATTACCTTTTGAGGTACGAAATCCTTAAAAGAAAACAAATAATCAATAATATATAGGATGGAAGTGTCAGCGCTCCTTTTACGGGAACAACATATAGGGTAAAATATTTTAAACCCATACCTAAAGACATTAATCAAGATACCTCAATAGTTTTGACGTAGGAATTTTTTTTTTCATTTCACGATGTTTATCCATACTTGTATTTCGTATGGCGCAGTTACGCATATATTACCACAAAAATACTACTAAAAGTTAATCAACTTTGAATTTTGCCGCCAATACCTACGACTCGATTTCGGGATGAGGCGTATGCGGCGGTGTCCCTTTGATTAGTTTATGTCTGCGTGTGTCGTTCTTGACAAATGGAGTTTTATATTACAACAATATTTTTATTATTTATTTTGTTTGTAAAAATCACTTTTTCATTTTTGGAAAAAACATTTTTTTAAATTGTATTAGGCTTTTATAGAGTAGTTAAAACTGTGGTATCATTTAAAGTGGTGCTGACACTTCCACCCTGTATTTCCTTATGCTAGTTTTAGTTTTACGACTTAATGGTAGGCCAAAAACATTTTGAACAACGTTTTGCTACAAAGTTGTAGTTTTAAATAGGTACGCGACGTAATAAAGACAAATAGAAACTAGCGATAATTCTGTTTTTCTCTCTCTATTTAAATTAGAAGTACCTCGATCGTATTTAATCATAAAGTGTACGTACGTACCTAACGTTGGTATTAATTCTTTTTATATATTATTTTAAATAAATTAAAAAAATGTTATACAATAATTAGAAACTAGGAAACTTTACGAATGATTCTTTTCTATAATATTCAAAATCCAAAATTTTGAAGCCTTTACTATGTAAAATATTACTAAAGGATAATTAATGAATTTAATGAATTTAGGAATAAATTAACAGTAATTAGAAGTTCATTACTTCAGAAGAAGGTAACTTTTAATGAACAACGCCGTATCCGAGAAGAAGTTTTGTATTCTAAGTACCAAATTTGAACTGGAAAAGAACTTGCTAAGTCTTGCCACTCGAGAGATCTAGAACATGTTATTTTATATTATTAAGTTACGAAGTTCGTGAATTTACACGAAATATATGTATAAATAAATATAGAATATTTTAATATACTTTTGTGACTTATTGAATATACTTGTGTTCGTTTATTTTATCAGCTTCAGGCTGTATTCCGCACACAACAGGGTAGGAGAAGTGAGCCTAGTGCTAAGACACTATGTTCCTCATTTTTAGCCGAATTCTGGAGCCATTACGTTCTAAGTGGCGGAACTGAACAGAGCGCTTTACCTCGATACCAGAGCGAAGAAATAAAAATAATAAATATTTCAGTTCTTCGAATGGAGATAGAACTCAAACTCAACAACCAATCGTGTTTACAGTCACACACTTGTGCCCCTGCCACGCCACGATTGACCTCGTCACTTACTTATCGTAAAAAATAATCTGTTTCAGTAAAATTTATTCTTCTTATGTAATAAAAGTATATACTGTATTTATGGTATATCATATTAGTCATAATAGCATAAGCATCACATGATCAATTACTAGTAATGAAAACATGTGTTAAAATTGAACGTAAAACAACGTTTTCGTTTTTTACAAACATTTTATACAGATTGTGGGTTGATTCACACTTGAAGAAATGACATATTTAATATTTTCATTTCTTCGCTCTAGTGTCGAAGAAAAGTGCGGCGTCGAATTCCGCCATTCAACACTTAATGCCTCGATTTTGGTGGACTATGGGAAACCGGTGGAAAACATTAGGTTCCCTCTGCCTTTATTAAGTGTATAACAACAGTTTAAATAATCAAATTTATGGACTATTTTATATTATAGTACATAATATAGCCGTACTACATACCTGTATAATGTACTAGACACGTTTAATTTACGCTGCTAACCTGAATAGCGCAATGATTGTGGTTGTAATGGTTTAATTCATTTAGGATTTAGGCCGACATGGGTCTAAACAGATTTGGGTAGAAGCTACAAGTATGCAGATAGATTCATTAGGGCGTTATCAAACCGCAAGTAACAATTATGTTTAAGTAAAATAAATAAAAAAATTGAGGCCAGTCGTGGCGCAGGGGCACAAATGTGTGACTGTTAACGCGACTGGTCGTGGGTTCGATCTCCACTTGAGGAAATGTTTTTTTATTATATGGAGGATATATTTTTATTTATACATATTTTCATTACTTCGCTCTGGTATCCAGGCAAGCGCGGTGTTAAGTTCTGCCACTCAGCACGTAGTGCCTCTGGAATTCTGCGAAAACACTTAACATTACAACTCTTAACACTAGGTTACCTCTGCCAACCCTGCTAGATAAATAGAAATAATATTAATAAGTTCTTTGATTTTTACGATTATTATAAATTTTAAATGAAACTATTTTAACCGGATTAATCGCGTATATTTTAAATTATACATTTTGGAAACCCGACGTTTCGAACACTTTGCAGTAGTCCGTGGTTATGGGTAGACTGAGGTGGCATTCGTCTGTCAGTTGACATAATTATTATATCAAACTACCGCCAACGATTTCTTAATTGCCTCGCGTACTGCCCTGGATTCCTGCAGAATGAGCTGATAGTATCTCGCCCTCTGGTATGGTCGGTTGGAGACTTCAATGATTTTATGAGTGGGTTCCAGGTGGTAGAAAGTTTCCAGCCATTCTCTATATTGAAATTAGGATGTTTTTGTAAATATTTCAATAGCCTCGCGGATCATTATAGGAATGTATCTATTTTCCTTAGCGAGGATTTGGGGTTTATCAAACTTAATGTAGTGGCTGGGTTTGTCCACAGTATGCTCTTTCTCAATTAAGAAATCGTTGGCAGTAGTTTGATTATATCAAACTACCCCAAAACAATAATTATGTCAACTGACAGACGAATGCCACCTCAGTCTACCCGTGACCACGGACTACTGCAAAGTGTTCGAAACGTCGGGTTTCCAAAATGTATAATTTAAAATATACGCGATTAATCCGGTTAAAATAGTTTCATTTAAAAAGAAATAAAATTGTATCTTGCCAAAGAACTATTCTAATGGTACGAATGGACTACGATAGAAATTCCGACATAAATGTCAATGTATATGTTAAGTATAATAATTATCATTGACAATTTTCTTTGTCATACGCTATCTCACTGAGTGTTAAACGCGATGGTTGTGGATTCTATTCCCACTCCCTCTAGTGGGAATTTTTATTTGGATTTCTTCGTTCTCGTAAACAAAGCGTAGCGTTGACTTCCTTCACTCAACATACAATTTGTTTTGGGGTTGTTGATATAGCTAAAAGTATAGCGTTTTCAGTTCTTTGATTTATTTGTATTGAATTTTGTATACAAACTTGACCCATTTTATTCTGATTGCTCGTCAAGTTCATCGGATGTAGGACGACGAAGCGAGGGATGAATACTAATATTACAAAAAGAAAAGGTTTTGCCTTGTGTACTAGTTTAACTTAGAAACAATTTCCAATTTTGAGATGTTGAACTAAAAGAAAAAAAAATAGTGTCCTTACATTGAATATGTTTGCAAAAACATTAATAGAATAGGAATCCATATTTTTTTAAGTTTTTGTCTATTTGTTTGTATGTCTATCTATGCGTGTGTACGGTGTATCTGTTTGTCTATCTGTTGTAATATTATAAATGTGAAAGTTTGTGAGGATGGATGTCAGTTTCACGCAAAAACTACTGAACAATACATAAGCTACAATTTATCTAAAAATTCTGTACAATTTGGTTATAATATAATAAAATTCTATACTTCTATACCTTTTATCTATACTAATATGAAAAAAGAAAAGAGTTTGTTTGGTTGAACGTGCCAATCTCAGGAACTACTGGTGGGATATGGGAAATTCTTATTGTATCTGGAATAGTCCACTTATCGAGAAAGAGTAAAGGCTATATAACATCAGGCTTTGACTAATAGAAATGGAAAAAGAACAAAAATTTATGCAAAACGGGAAGGTTTCGTGCGTGCGCTGCATAAGTGGTTAAAGTTAGGCAAAAACTATGTACGATGTAATTGTTTTAATTTAAAGGTACTGAAAAGGTCTGCGACAGCACATGTTTATCTCGTAAGAATAACCCATAGTAACCATTTTAACGTTTTACAAATAAAAAAATGAAGGCATATTTCGAAACTATTTTATTCAATACAGTATAGTTACTTATCTAATTAGACACGTAGTGCGTTTTATTTTTATCAAAATTGCTACTTACAGTATATTATTTAAATTAATACTTTAAAAAATATCAGAGATTTAATATATAAGGACAATCTCTAAAGATTGCCTCGAAAGTGCTTCGATTATAATATTCTTTGCGTTTATATTATTTCCTGAAAAAATATAATAACTTTAAAATTGCATATTTTTTACTATTTTATAAATTACTGGCAGGCAGCGCTGTCCCGTTCAATATCTCTTCAACTGCAAGTAGTATAGGTTTTTTTTTAATTTGAGAAATTTGTTTGTTAGCTTTAACATTGTTGATAGTTATTTAAAATATATAAAAACAACCGAAAAAGTGGTTTATTTCAGGGCTTGTTAACATTACTAATTGTCATTAAAAAATAACGTTAATTACCGGTAATTCCATACAGATACTTGAGTATCGTTACAATTTGGTATCTTTACTCGGTAACTTAACATTATAATTACGAAATAATAAGGTTAAAATTTCGTTAAGTCTTAACATAAATTTTAATGTTAATTTTGAAATAACGATAAAAGTAGCGGTAAAGTCATCATATTATTTAGTTATTTTATGCAACGGTGCCGTTTTTTCCTCGTCGGTCGGCGGGCGGGCGGCGGCTCCCTTCGCAATGTCGCGCGTTGTTGCCACGTCGTTTGTTGTGACGCATTAAAATACGCATATTTTTTTAACCTATCAATTAATTGACGCATACATAACGTGACCATTTTTTGGTCGGCTCAAAACGGGACATTGTAGGGTTGCTTTCGGTTTTTTATAGGTATGGTTTTCTTAGAGTGGCTTTCGTTTTTTATTAGTGACTTTCGTTTTTTTTTCAGTAATTTTATAGTGCTTTTGTTTTTTAGGGTAGTTTTAATTGTTTTCGACATCTGAGACGTGCTTTCTTTTTTTTACGTTCATTGACACTTTAATAAAGTTATACTTCTGTTTTTCCAAAATAGTGTACTGCGATAATCGCGGAGAAAGTTGTTTCGATCAACGAAATAAATTTAAATGCCATTCCGAAAAAACGGGACATTTGTATTTTTATATTATATTACGATGTCCCAACATTGGCATATTTACCGGCATTGGCATATTCATTGGCATATTTACACACAAGTGAAAAACGAGACAGTCTCATTCAAAACGGGACATCTGGTCATATTACGCATACAATACTTTGTGCAATAGTGTATCTTGTTTAAACATGTTGTTTCTTTTATTAATTGAAAATATTTTTATGCAATATTTTTAAAAAATTACTAGCGACCTTGCGGCTTCGCCCGCTTAAATTATTGAATTATTTATTTAATACACTGAATTACGTTCATGTTTTAATAGGTATATAATGTATGTTTGCAGCGTTCTTAAGATTTCTAATGTGAAAATTATTAAAACCCTAGAGTTGCCTTCTTTTGTCTATTTGTCAGTTAAGGTGCTTCTGACATCAGCGTGACTGATAAACTCGCTGACAAACCGACATTTATCTGTTTAATATGTAGTTTGCAACCTTCTTTTAACATTTATTTCCATGCGTTCATAAATAATAAATGTATTCCGCACATAGCTGGGTAGACACTCCGTTCCTCACTTAAAGACGAATTTTCGAGGCATTACGTGTTGAGCTTGCCTTGTTACAAGACCGAAGAAATGAAAATATAAATAAATAACAATTCATTCCTCCGCGTCCATTTTATTTAATTAATGAATGAATTTACTACTATAAAATTTATTTATCATAAGATAATAATTACAATCACATATCCTTAACTTTTATTTTCATATAATAAAAAATATTAAATTATTATAATATGTTTTTTGTTTAATAGATACATAGATAGAGACCTACCAATAGTCAATACAACGCATGCTAAGAAAGCATATTTTAAGCAGTTTCTTGATTCTTACTTAAGAATCAAAGTAGAATATAAATAAGAATATCTTTTAAGTAACAACGAACATTCTTAAAGCCAATAAATTATTTTATCAATTCAAAAAATAGTACACTGCTATAAATGATAATCATATCGACTAAAAAATAATTAAAAAAATTAAAATATATAAGATAAAAAAAAAGTTATATACTATATGATACCTATATATAAGCAATAAAGCTATTTTATGATACAATATAAAATGACATTTTCTGTTGAGGAATCACACAAACTTTATATTTTTTCACAAAAATACACAATCATATTCTATTTCCTCGAATGAGAATTGAACCTCGCATTTACAATAATACGCTTGTGCTTCTGCGCATTTTGCGCATTGACTTCTGCGCCTCTGGCCCTGGTTCTGATTATATCTATAGGTAAAGTCCGAAATAATATTTTTTGTATTTAAAATTGTCGTTGATTTATTTATTCTGACACTATACTATTCATAACATCACGTTTTTTTATTATCTTAATTGATACTATTGAGAATTTTCGAAAACCGACAATAATTAATAATACTTTGCCCGACTCGGGAATCGAACGCAAGATCCCTTGCTCGGAAATCCCTTCAACCACTTCACTAACGAGGAAGTTTATTTCTATACCTTTCCATAAAATTAATAACCATTATAAAGTAAATACTGTTATAGTTTATAAGTATTGTTATTATTACTAACAGCTCTCGTGTGATTTTACGCGCTTGAATTATAGAAATATTTGTATAATATTATTTAATTTTATTTAGGGAAAAAATTGATGATTAATTATTTTAGGAGTATGTAAGTAACTGTACGAGTATAATATAAAATGATTTTGTAATAACAGGCGCTTATTTTTTTTTGTCATANAATAAAGTTTCTTCTAACTTTTTCAAAATTCGTCTCTCAATCAATTTAATGTCTACATATAAATGTTATACATAACATTTATATGTAGACATTAAATTGATTGAGAGACGAATTTTGAAAAAGTTAGAAGAAACTTTATTTATATAATTTTCCGTATTCACAACAATTACTTCAGTTAATAATAAAGGGCTTAGTAATAATATTTCTCAAGATAGCTTAAAAAAGTTTAGTAAGAAAGCATATTAAATATTTAGTTCTTTAATTGCTTAACATAAAAACAACTACTTCGTCAATATCATGCCAAGGCTTAGGAAATAAAATAAAATTTAAATAATTTTAATTTCTTAAAATATTATAAAGCATTTTTGCTTGTTACCAATTCCAATAGCAATTTTATTTTAAGAAGAGATTTCTTATTTAAAACGTTTCCCGAGTCGACGATCCGCTGATAAAAATCAAGTTAACAGTAGTCCAATTTCATTGTTTCAGTTCATTTGGGTATTTTAAATTACAACTGATAACGTGCGTTTATTTACACTGTATACACTTAAATTTACTTTTAAAAGCCATGTATATTTCGTGAATATTGTTCCTTACTAATTTGATATATTATATAATAATATGTAATGTATCATATTATTAAGAAAAAATATTGTGAACATATATTGTTCACCATAATATGATATCGTTTAGCTACAAAACCTATAGCGTGCCAGTATTTAATTTATCCAATAAATAACAGAAAATGTAAGCTTCAGATTCACGCTTTTCCCACTAGCCACAAGATGAGAGTAACAGCCTAGTTTCAAGATACTTCGTTCTCCGCTTTTAGTGTTGAGTGAAATGAAAATATTTAATTTCCCTGAGTAATCGAACTCACGACGTCCACAATACTCAAATCTCCTTTTCCTACGATTGCTACAAAGGAAAAGTAATTAAAGCGGCCGTCATAAAGTTGACCCGAGAGCCTTATTTTAGGTGAAGTTCTTACTAACAATTGAGTATTATTAGTTCCGTGGCGTTATTCGACTTGCAATATCTATTAAGACAATTAATTGCTTAATAATTAACGGATTATGGGGTAATAAATTATTAAAGGGTCTTTGCAGCAGTTTCTTTTTATGTATTCATGTATCGATGTAAAGCTTTAGTTTGTAAAAAAAATTATTACCGTTGTGATATGTTTCATTCGATTTTTTGTCTTAAAAATTGGTCTAGAATATCTAGTATTTTAAGGCTTAAGTATGGATATAAGTTCAAGTAATAGATATCTTCATAGGCATCATGGTTTTTTAATATATACAGCAGTTTAATGTACAGGTGAATAAGCAAGTACTTTTATAATACTATTAAACTCTAAAATTGTGACGTTTGATTCAATATTGNCGAATTCTGGAGGCATTGTGTGTTGAGTGGCAGAACTCAACGCCGCGCTTAACCTCGACACCAGAGCGAAGAAATGGAAATATAAATTTAAGTAAATATTTCATCTCTCCGAGTGGGGATCGAACCCACAACCAGTCGGTTTTGCAGTCACACCTCGTGCCGCTGTGCCACGACCGGCCTCATATTGTAGCTATTTCTTTATTAAAATTTTAGAATTTTTAGGATTCCGTTAGTCAAAAGAAAAATACGGAAACTTTTTAGGATCTTCGATTTTGTTGTCCATCAATTTGTATGTCACTCTGTCACTCATCAAGGCCATTATTTGTCTTAGAGTCACCTGGAGATATTAAGCTGAAAATAATATCAAATATCCAGATCCACATTCCCTTAACAATTCAACAAGCAAGACAAGCAGTCTACTTATAACTAACCAGTACTAGCTAGGATGATATAAAAACTTGAATGTATGAAGAAGTACTTAACTTATTTTTATTTGAACTCATGTTATACTCATTCTCTCCAGAGAGATGACTACAAAGACAGTTAAAACTTGTGTTTTCGGAGCAGTTCCAAACTACTTGACATAAAATAAAATAAACTACCCGTAAAAAATGTAGCACATAAAAATTTCGACGACAGACATTCAAATTGAACAAGACCTATTAAAAAGTTCAAGTTAATCTATTTTTTTATAGATTCTGTCCTGTAAAAGTTTAGCTGCATTATAGGATAATAGATGATTTATAATTTATAGTACACTAAAAAAGCATTTGGTATGAGGTTGAAAAACAGTAATATAACATGAATCTATAATTTTTAGGGTTCCGTGCTTCAAAACGTAAAACTGGAACCTTTGTAGAATCAGTTTCTTGTCTGTCTCTCCGTCTGTCAAGACTATTTATCTCGAGATTGCGTGGAAGTACCAAGCTGAAATTGATATCAAATATTTAAATCTATGATTCCTTAGAGCATAGAAAAAATCAAGCTTGAAATCAATCAATGCAATTAAAACATACGAGCATTTATGCATCGATTTTGCTGCATTTTGTATGAAAATTTCCGCATAATCAAAATCTATAGGGTACTCCCCGTGGATCTATTAGGGTATTTCTGAAATTAGGCACGCAGTGGGTACTTACAATACAAATAAAAGAAAAAATCCGAAAAGTAAAAATATGTAGATATTTTATTGAAAAAATAAATTACAAACTTATATTTGTAGTTCATTACAAAATGAGCACATATGTGGGAATACGAGTGCGCAAGGTTAAGTTTGTACTTCCCGTTGAGCTACAATTCTGAAATTGGTACGGAAGCCTCGATGGGCGAGCCTGACTCGCACTTAACCGGTTTTATTTATAATTTTAATCTGGTCTGATAGTCTTGTACATGTACTAAGAATTTGAATAGATCTTATAAGGTATAGTCAAGACTTTTACCTACACGCTGAATCCTGCATAAAAAATAATATGGGCAACGCATAAGCTATAATTAATTTGGTATACCTTAAAACATGGCTATTATTACATCTTTGTTGATGATAGATTAACTTACTAATTTTGAAACACTTAATCATATTAGTGATTAATTTTCCATAAAATATACTACAAGGCCTGTAGTATTTGTTACTCCTAAAACTAATTGCAAATTTGCGCTGTCACCTTTGATAGCGACATAATTATTCCTAATTGTCTAAAACATGAACACTATAATTATAATTTCAAATTATATTATAAGCGTGACCTAAATTCCCTTAAAAAAAATCTTACAGGAATTTAGGTTCTATAAGACCATTTCCTCGAGTTGGAATCGAACTCACAACCAGTCGCATTTACAGTCACACTTTGTGCCCCTACGCCACGACTGGCCTCAGTAAAAAATAATTTCTGACATTTATTGACGACATTTTTCGTATTAAAAGTAAACCTGAAGCTGCTAGGATTTTTATAGAATTTGTAATTTTAGTAAAAAATAAATTTAACATAGGAGTTAAGGAATTACAGTCTATTTCTTCATTTTTTTTTAATTTACAGAACTTATGTCCTACTCGTATTCAGGCTTAGATCATTTCTTTAACACTCTTCTTTTATATTGGTCACAATATCGAATAAACACTACATCATCCATGAACAAGAGGCAATTTACCCTATGCGCTCCACCTTCTTGAACTACCATGTCCCTTTGTTCGCTCCTTGGAGTCTGTTATCCAAATTCAAATAGAAGCTTTTCAAATAGAAGCTGACATGGTGCAACCTTGTTTATAGCCCGATTGGATGTCAAATAAAAGCAACATGCCAGGCGCACACATACTGAGTGATCTCTATAAAGAGACTTTATGGCCTGCAGCAAGAATCCGCTCACATTGTACCGGATCAGAATCTCCCGTAAACGTAGTATTTTTTTTTTTTCATAAAATCCTTCAAACGCCTTTTCCAAGTCCACAAAATCATCGACAACATTGCAGTTTGTGGCCAAAAATTTTTCCGTGATCATGCGGAGGGAAAAGATCTGATCCATCTTCCAGGTCTAAAACCTTCAAATATCCAGATCCACATTTTCACATGTGTAACATTTATTTAGGATAAATGTTACACATGTGAATGATAAGGATTAATACTAAACAAAACAAGAGAAAAACTGATTCGAAAATAACAACTAATATATTAAATAATAATATTTTGAACATAAAAGTACCTATTTTGAGTCGACTGTAGGCGATAAGGGTGTGCTTTTGGCCGACCTAATGATAATAAAATTGGGGGATACAGTTTGATCCTGTTTGATCAGTTGTTTTGAATCTATTCTCGACATCTAAAAATATAATTATACGTGGATATATAAAGGATTAGTTATTTAAATTATTATTTTAAAAATATAACCCTTGACATAAACGTATTCACGTACAACACACACATGACACAGCACTCCCATTTTTTTTGTAACATTACCTATTGTAGATGTATAAAACCGTGATGTTTTATATACCCAAACCTTACTCATGAATCCCTATTTATTGGTGAAAAGCGCATAATCGTGCAGTAATTCTTTATATTAACACGAACAGGCAGACAGACAGATAGCACGGTGTGGAGGACTTTTTTTCATTACTTAAGGCAGGAAATAGAAAAATAATTTAATCTCGAAAGAACATATAATATAAGGAAGAAATTTATCAACCAAATAATTTCGGAAGAGATATATTCGTCATAATTAAGGTTTAATTCCCATAAGATTACCTTATATACACTATTCAACCTTGCTAAGCACTAAGGACTTCATTTTATAGATGTTTGTCATGATTAAGGATAAAAATTGCATAAAACATAAGCGAAACTACATTATTGAAGACCTTTCAATATTTGACAATTCATGACATCGATGTTACGAGATGGAAATTTCGTATATGTAATATGTATTTTGAAAATTCCAAATTTGTTAAAAATCTCTAAAGCTTAGTGATATTACCTTCTACGAACAGTTTAATCGAATAGGCCTTCTACATACTTGAAAAAATCTGGACCACAACCGCACCAGATTAAAGTATTAAAAGCTAGTTTTATTGATTTGTTTTCTTTTCGCGTCACACTGTATTCCACACACACATCCGCACATAGCAGGGGCATATTGAACCTAGAAACCTAGTGTTAAGATACTCTGTTCCCGAAAGACAGTTCTGTTTTCCACTTCACGCCGATTTTTTTAAGGTATTGCGTTATTGAGACATGGTTGCAGAAGTCTACGCCGTGCTTTGCCTTATTACCCGAGAGAAGAAAAAAAAATATATAAAATAATTCATTTCTCCAAGTGATAATCAAACTCATAACCGCAGTAACATGCTTGTGCAATTTCCCCACAAGGCCCTCTAAAAGTTAATCAGGTATAAAAAATGTAGCAAGTCCTAAACCAATATTTAGGTGTAATGTAATGTAAGTAAATCTCTATGTAGTTAATCTACTACAATCTCATGTGGTAGCAATATTGCAATGAGATCAAATTACCTTGAATATAATATCTAGTACAATAGGCTATTATGAAGTGATTATCGAACAATAGCATATTCTATTGATGCGATGGTTGCAATGTCATATTGTTATTAGGCAACTTAACTAATCTGTTAAATAACTAACTAATCTGTGTATTTGTCAAAATTAGAGGTAGGAATATAGGTTTAAACTTTATACCTCAGAGAACCCAGATTCGATTCCTCCTCGAGGAAATATTATAAAATATTTTTTTACTTCGCCCTAGTGTCGATTGCAAAGCGCGGCGTTAAGTTCAGCCATTTAATACGAAATGTCTCCAGAATTCGGCGAAAATTGGAAAGTGGAATCTCTTAACACTAGATCTTAGCTCCTTCTGCCTACATCGATATGTGTGGAATACAGTGAAGCTAAAAACTATTATATATTATTATGCTTATTTTATTTGAAGTAAGTTACAACAATGCTTTACTTAATAAATGTGCTGAAAACACTGAAAATAATTCGGCTAAACTTCTAATTGTTGCTAACTGAGAAATTAGAGCATGAATCCAGCAGGGACACGTGTCCTGGAGCTACCTCGCATTATGTAAATGGAGTTTACAAAATAGGCAAGCAAAATACAGTTGTATTTTAGATGTTGCCAAACATAAAATAGCATTGGCTTTGTGTAAAAATCACAGATGATTTCTATTTAAGTTTTTTTTTCAATAAATTTAGAACAAGAGGCCAGTCGTGACGCAGCGGCACGAAATGTGGCTGTAAAATCGACTGGTTGTGGGTTCGATCCCCACTCGAGGAGATGAAATATTTACTTAAATTTATATTTCCATTTCTTCGCTCTGGTGTCGAGGTTAAGCGCGGCGTTGAGTTCTGCCACTCAACACGCAATGCCTCCAGAATTCGGCAGAAAGTGGGGAACGGAGTGTCTTAACATTAGGTTCCCTCTGCCTACCCTGCTGTGTGCGGGATACAGCGTGAAGCTGAAATAAATAAATAAATTTAGAACAATATTTTGTATTTTTCTACTGATCACTTACATCGTTACATTACAAATAGTATTTATTCTATCTGTCTAATTACTTTACAGTCTTATTTTGTCTCTTTGTAGTACGTTGTTAGGTTCAAGCTGCAATACTATTTGCGTACTTAAAATTGAAATCAATAAAATAAAGTTTTTAAGTTAAGCAAAGGCAAAAAAATCCAAAGCCACATTATGCTTTACCTCACCAATGATTATAAATGTATATACAGGGTGCGGCACATAGATCTCCCCTCTTTTGGAAATAAATAAAGTCAAAACCATTTGACATAATTATAATAATTTTTATTGAAATATAGTGAAAAGAATGCCATTTACAATAACATATTACATTAACGAGTTTTGAACTATACATTACTCAAATGTCGGCCTCCATTGTTACATACATTAAACCATTATTGAAGCCATCGTAGTCAGTGTCACGGTATCTGACT
The DNA here is from genome assembly GCA_013403705.1 of Heliconius hermathena. Taxonomy (NCBI): domain Eukaryota; kingdom Metazoa; phylum Arthropoda; class Insecta; order Lepidoptera; family Nymphalidae; genus Heliconius; species Heliconius hermathena. The sequence goes on along the minus strand of JAAIXJ010000758.1, from coordinate 31,252 downwards.
GATTGCAGTCAGATACCGTGACACTGAACCACGACAACGGGTTGTAGGTTCGATCCCCATATAGGAGTAATTGAACCTGCAACGATCAATTAAATTCCTGATAGTACTCGTAATTACAGAAGAATTCATCACAATGACACAGTCATTTATTATTCATGGGGAACCATTTTTTATTTATTTATTGTTTTTTTATTTCGTTCACCTTTTAAAGAGGCAAGGTATATTTATTATCTACACAAAAGAATTTCAACACAATATTCTTAGGGAATAAAAAAGGAAATCCAGCAAATACATTACTTTCATTAAAATATTTGGAAAGTTCGGAAAAAAATCAGTCAAAGCGGTCCCTTGAGCAATTTATCATGAGATCCAATATGCTAAAAAGTCCATCTGTTTTAATATAAGGAACCTTTGAAACATTTTAGTATTTGCAGTTATTAATGATATTATAAAAAAAAATCGAGTCTTGAATTTTTTTTAGTCGGCTTAAATATTATGATATTTTGATCGAAGCCTAAAAATGGGCACTCTCAGTGTGCTTACGCTTACTCACCTTTTTAAGTATATATTGAACATTAGAAAGATGCCACACCAGTTGCTGGCTTAGTTTCATTACCTCCATTCACATGGGAAGGGGCAGTGTGTGATAGTGGTAGTTATAGTGTTAGTGTGTAGTAGTTATAGTTACAATTGTTACAATAACATTAAAAAAAATGTACTCGGGTGGCTTATCAGATCGTTGAGGCAAGGTGTGTTGAAAAATATCATAAAAAAGATAAATCCCCAACTATGAAGACCTCTATCGACCTTCCATCATATAGGATTTAAAAAAAAATCTGGTAATTAAAACAAGTTACATGTTTTTTCTTTTTATTTTATAAATATATTATAAAAATGAATAAAAAAATATTTATAAAAACAAAAACCCCGACTGCATAAAACTAAAAAAAAATAAACAAGCCCAGTAGTTTATTAGGATTAACAGTCGGGGCCTCTTTAAATTATGCGGGATTCCTTGTAAATATTTTATTGATTGGAGAATTACTTATAGGTCCCAACTGTTAATCCTAATAAACTATTAGGCTTGTTTATTTTCTTTTTAGTTTTATGCAGTCGGAGTTTTTGTTTTTATAAATATTTTTTTTATTTTTCACTTTTTTGTAAGGATTCATTATGGTAATGATAATTATGATATACCTCTTAGAAAACCTCGTATTGAGCTCTTGAATTTGATACCCATATTGTGGTATTCAAAACGATTTTTTTTTTCACTAAGTACAATGGCGTCCCAAAGCCGCCATGATTGTTTTTTTTTATTAACGTCACCTATACACTTGGGCTGCTAATAAGAATCTAACGATACCTCAATTATGTAAATCCGTTCAGCGGTTCTGGAGATATGAGGTAATAAAGAATATTACATATATACATACATACATACATACATACATACGTACGTACGTACATACGTGTATGTATACATATGTATGTATGTACGTATGTATGTATATATGTACGTACGTACATACGTACGTACATACATACATACATACATACATATATACAAGATACGCGCGAATAACATAACCTTTCCTTAACAGTCAGGAATAAATGTATTCTACAACTAGCGGCTCGCCAGCGGCTTCGCCGGCTTAAACTACATGATAATTGATTTAATAAGCAGAATTGATTGACTACTAAAATGACTTCTAATATGATTTTTTAATATTATACTTTAATCTCTATATATAATAAGACAGTAAAAATATTTTGTCTGTACATTTAGTAATTTTGACTGAAATGGATAGAGGGACACTTAAAAAGAATAATAGAAAGAAATAAGATTTTTTTTTTAATTTCTTGTCTGTCTGTCTGTCTATCTGTCTGTCTGTCTGTCGACATATTTTTGTCCGCATTTTTCTCTGAAAATACTGAACCGATTTACTTGAAAATTTCACCAATTGCTTTGTTTTAACTCAACTTAAGTACTAAAGTTTAGTTCATCAAAATCGATTCATTAAAAAAAAAGTTATCGTCATTTGAATAAACTCAAGGCATTAGCTTGCCTGCGAATATTATATAGCAAGCGCGCTGGTAAGATTCCTAGCTAAAGAATGACATTCGAAACGTCTGGGTTATANTGACGATAACTTTTTTTTTAATGAACCCATTTTGATGAACTAAACTTTAGTAGTTAAGTTGAGTTAAAACAAAGCAATTGGTGAAATTTTCAAGTAAATCGGTTTAGTACTTTCAAAGAAAAATATGGACATAAATATCGACAGACAGACAGATAGACAGACAAGAAATTAAAAAAAAATCTTTTTGCTTTCTATTATTTCTTTTAAGTGTCCCTCTATCCATTTCAGTCAAAATTACTAAATGTACAGGCAAAATATTTTTACTGTCTTATTATATATAGAGAAGAGATAACATTGTATATTTCATGAGTGTGTTTGTATTACACGTATTATCTTGAATTTTGTATAAAGAAATATAACAATGATCCTGACACCTCATTAGATCTAAGCGAAATCCTCAGCGGGAAACAGAATTTTTATCCTCTTTATCAAGAATGGGCCTTTCTTACAATTTAAATGAGCTGTATCAGTCAGACAATTGTTACTTTAAAACATTTCCCTTTTATACAAAAAATATTTTCTATTGTAATTTGAAGAGGAAAATATAAAATGTTTTAATCGACCTTTTGTTTTATAAAGTTTGTTTAAAGAGTAAGTTTTGATAATATATTATAAAAAAAAATTAAATTAAATCAGCTTCACGCTGTATCCCGCACACAGCAGGGTAGGCAGAGGGAACCTAGTGTAAAGACACTCCATTCCCCACTTTCTGCCGAATTCTGGAGGAATTGCGTGCTGAGTGGCAGAACTCAACGCCGCGCCTTTGCCTCGACACCAGAGCGAAGAAATGGAAATATAAATTTAAGTAAATATTTCATCTCCTCGAGTGGGGATCGAACCCACAACCAGTCGGTTTAACAGTCACACTATGTGACGCTGCGCCACGACTGGCCTATATATATTATAAAAACATAATATATTATAAAAACATTAATTTTATAATAAAGTATAGTGGTGCATGGTGTTAATAATAACTTCAGTACTATTGGTGGTAACAAATATTTTATAACAAAAATTATATCTGCTCATGACTTCGATATGATAAGAAGTAAATATTCTTATCATAACAATAAATAAAGACGAGGCCATCGTGGCACAGTGTCTCAGCGTTTGACTGTCGTGGGTCGTATTGTAAACTTACGTACGACGGTTGTGTGTTCGATTGCTATTTGGGGGAATGATTTATTTTCATTTTCCTCGTTTTATGAAAAAACTAAGCGTGGCGTTGAGTTCTGTCACTCAACACACGTACTCAACACGCAATATTTCTAGATCTGAGCAGAAAGTGGGAACGTAGTGTTGTAATACTAGATTCGCTCTGCTATACGGGAAAAAACCGTGAAGCAATTTTTTTGAAGAGAAGGGAAAATAAAAAGTATTTTAAGCTTAACTAAGTTAAAGCTGTCACTAAATTATGTTTAACTTTTTTCAGTGGTGCTGCATGACCAATTTTTTTTCCGCTCGCAGTGTTTAGTATGAGCGGCAAATGAAGTGGTTTTCTCAGTGTACATATGTTATATTCAAATATAAAAAACCGAACAAGCGCAAGTCGGGCTCGCCCACTGAGGGTTCTGTACAAAAATTGAAAGTCTCGAGCTTTTTCTGGAATTCAAGCTAAGCTTAGCCAGAGCCCTTTCATCTAACACCTCACTTGAACTAGCGATTTTTTAACAAATTTTCCTCCTTTATTAAAGCTAATATAATATATTTTTTTAAGATGTAAAGTAAACACTAATGTATAGTTTTCTTGAACTAAGTACTTCCTGTAGATGCCAGCTACCAAATTTCATAACTCTAGGTCAACCGGAATTACTCTACTAATTATAAACGGTCATATCTTATTTTTAAGTAAATGTAGAAATACATTTTTACATACATACATACAAACCTTAAAAACAAAATAAATGTAACGTAATATTACTTACTTGTTTGAGCTAACGAGGCTGTAATTCATAAGATTACACCTCAAATATGCTTGATCAAGTATTGAAATGCTCAAGTATTGAAGACACGAAGACTTGCTAACTAAGCAGAATAATAATTGAAAGTAAATACATATTATATTTAATGGCAATCTAAGCTGTAAGAATCAAACTTTAACGGGTAAATTTAAAATAAAGCGGAAGCCGATTACGGGAAGTGAATACAAAAGCAGCGAGTAATCAAGTGCTACTTTATTTCAAAGGAATTTTAAATTCGCATAAAAAACAAGTTCGGTTCAGAGCTTCGACAATCAAATTAAAATTGATTGGAATTCGCGACGCAGTCACATCGGATGTTTTTAACAATGATGGTTGGATTTTAAGTTAAAAAATCGCTCTGTACAAATAAATATTTTTCTGTATTTTTTTCAAACCTTAGCCCACCAATATATAATATATGTAGATGGGTACACCTACATATATTATATATTCGTACCTATAATATAATTTATATGCAGATTTATATATAATATGTTAAAAAATATCAAAAGGCCGGTCGTGGCGCAGCGGCACGAGGTGTGACTGCAAAACCGACTGGTTGTGGGTTCGATCCCCACTCGAGGAGATGAAATATTTACTTAAATTTATATTTCCATTTCTTCGCTCTGGTGTCGAGGTTAAGCGCGGCGTTGAGTTCTGCCACTCAACACGCAATGCCTCCAGAATTCGGCAGAAAGTGGGGAACGGAGTGTCTTAACACTAGGTTCCCTCTGCCTACCCTGCTGTGTGCGGGATACAGCGTGAAGCTGATTTTATTTAAAAAAATATCAATAGTGAAATATGCTAAAATTAGGTAGAAAAAATAGGTACATAAAGTACACAAAAAAGAGATTAAATTTACACACTTGATTGCGCCGACTGTGATATTCTAAAAGCGGAAATAGATTTGCATTTCTGCACTAATTATTGACCGCTACCAAAATATATTTTACTTTTTTTACTTAATTATATTCTCAAAGTCTTTATGATTTTCAGAATAGAAATATATTCTATAATATGTTGCTTAATACACGTTTTGGTATTAATTTGTATATTTTATTCGTTCTGAGGCTAGTCGTGGCGCAGCGGCACGAAGTGTGACTGTAAAACCGATTGGTTGTGGGTTCGATCCCCACTCGAGGAGATGAAATATTTACTTAAATTTATATTTCCATTTCTTCGCTCTGGTGTCGAGCGTACGAGAACACGAAAGAACGAGAACACGCAATGCCTCCAGAATTCGGCAGAAAGTGGGGAACGGAGTGTCTTAACACTAGGTTCCCTCTGCCTACCCTGCTGTGTGCGGGATACAGCGTGAAGCTGATTTATTTATTTATTTTATTTTATTGTAGTTGTCAATCAATTCTGCTTATTTAATCAATAGTCATGTATTTTAAGCGGGCGAAGCCGTGGGCGGGCCGCTAGTTTAGTTAATAAGAGAGGTAAGTAGAAGGATTTATGCTGCTTCTGCATCTCTGCAAAGGCTGCGCAATTTTCCACTAATATCTACCAAAATTGCGCTGGCAAACTCACTTCTATTACCAACTCTTGATTGTGCTGATATTTGTTATCTTGACATTAAAGAGGAGCACTAAATAAACTTGAGCGACTTCAAAACCATAATATTAGGTTCATATTTGGTATACATAAATATTATCATATTTCTGAATTTCATGATAAGCTCAAGCTTTCATGATAAGCTCTATTCGCCTTCGCAGGAACTCACTCATATTCTTTATCTTCTCTATTCCGTGATGTTTAATCCTTTTACTCCTCCTTATCTGAAGAAAAAATTAAAGTTTCTACATGATGTCTACTCACTTTCTCTGCGCTCCCAGAAAAATCTTTTACTTAAAATTCCTCTTTACTCTTCTTCCTTTCTGTCTAACTCCTTTTACTATTTAAGCTGCCCGACTATGGAATTCCTTACCAAATGCGATCAGACTGGCCAAAGGCTTACAAAAATTGAAAACTTTACTTAAACTTAAATATCACTATTTGAATATTTAATTCAGCCTTTGTTAGTCAGTCATTTACTCACTTGCTTTACTTACTCACTCACTCACTCATTCACTCATTCACTCACTCACTTACTCACTCACTTACTCACTCACTTACTCACTCACTTACTCACTCATTCATTTAACAACGTTTTCAAATGCAGCAATATTTGGTATTGTTTTATATTATTCATTGCAATGATGACGTAATTTTTTATTGTTTTGTAATGAAAGACATGTCATAGTATGCCGAAAGACTATTTTATACTATATCAATATAAAAAAATAATATAATGTTTTTCTTGCAATTTTTAAAAAGTGCAAATAATACATTATTACACCAATATATATAATAACCTTTCTTTATATGAATAGCACTCCTTATGTCTCCCCAAGTAAACGAAAACAAAACATTAAACATTCATGGAACGCTATGAAAAAATAATATATAAATGCGACTAAACGAATAAGTAATATGTAAATCTATACAAATTGTACATATACGAGTAAACATGATGTGAATAATGGAATCACTTTGAAGGGAATGGAAAGTCATAAGTCACAATGACTCAAAAAGGGTGTTTGCAGGAAAGTTTTGTGCCATCTGCCTACTAGTATGTATGCGTTACATATATTTGTATTGCAAAGGTATCCCTATATACTTATCCCTATAAAGTATCCCTATATACTTATCCCTATAAATTCCTTTGTATTTGTTATAACTGTAATTTTGTATTTAAATTTATGTTTTATATTAATATATCAATGTTGAATATATGTATATCTATTATTTATTAAATTTATTTATATTATTTTATTTTCAAAACAACAAATAGTAAATTAATTTATAAAATTATAAAAATATAAAATGACACAGAAACCAAACAAGTAATATTAATGAAAATGATAAAATAAATTTATGAAAAAGTTACTCATTTAAAAACATACGTTGTTTAATAAAAACGTCGATAGTAACAAAATTATAGAAAACTCGTCTCACAAAAACGTATGTGATACATGCAGCTTTACTGGTAATAAAACTGCTAGCGCTAAATCCCATAACTGCAATAACATGGGTTAATAGAGGGATCTTCGCATATACTGGCATTATACGAGCCTGTATTTATACTATTTGAAGAACTTCTCCGCCTTTTACATCTTTAGTTAAAATATGGCTGCCTATTAAAGAACAATGTTGCCATAGCATACTTGCTATGGCATACTACATATCAAATATAGTTATGATAATTAGATAATTAAAATACAGTATATTATCATCGGTAAATATATCAAATTAACAATATTTAATATAATATATATTGTTAATACAGGCGTGGTTAAATAAAATGTGGCGTTTGGTTCCACCTTCCAATCCACAATGGCAACGCTTTGAATGGTCGGAAAATGGGAAACGGGGTGATATATTATTATATTCTCCGCCTATCCTTGCGAAATTCGTGGTTTATAAAGATAATAAAACAAATGCACACTGCATTTTAAATTTATTGTACTTTAATTATCTATTATCTATATATATAAAAGGACTTGTGCTGACTGACTGAGGGAAGACGCACGCAGAGCCGTAACCGCTGATGGTAGAAACGTGAAATTTAGGCAGATTTATATTTTCATATTCTGGACATCCACTAAGAAGGGAATTTGAAAAATTTTAACCCTAAAGGGAAAAAAATGGATAAGGGTTTGTATGGAAAAAAATTTTAATCTGTACCGATTTTTATAAAATTTGAAATTCAGACTCTTAAAAATATTTCATCGAACATGTGTTTCATGATTTTTAAGAATTTACCCCCTAAGGGTTCAAATAAGGGGTTGAAAGTTTATATGGAAAAATCTTTAAATTGCCACCGATTTTTATAAAAATTTAAATTCAGACTGTTAAAAATATTTTATTGAACATGTGTTTCGTGGTTTTTTTAGAATTCACCCCTAATAAGCGGGCGAAGCCGCGCGCGCCCTCTAGTGAATTATATTGAAAACGAGCGATCCACTCGCAGCTTCAGCTTCGCTTCTCATCGATTGAAATACTACACAGTTTTTTGTTTACTAATCTGAATAACTTTTATATTCTAATAACATAATCGCTTTAAATATAATATCTTTACATTGAACTAGGCTAATAAAAATATTGTAGTAATTTTGTCGAACTAAATGCTTGCCAAAATACAACATTTAAATTAGTTAAGCCGTTTCTGAGATTAGCGTGCATATACGTACAAACAAACAAAAAAACAATAGTTTAAAAAAAAATAAAATTTTTACACTGGTAAATGTCTAATAATAAATTTTCTCATTTAACTTTCATGTACAGACAGCGATCAGTTAGAATTACTTTTCGGGAATAATTATTAATCGGGACTAATTGATAGTTACAAATGTCAATCAATTTGGAGATTGAAGTTGCTTAAATTAAATTGGCACATCTGTGGGTATAATAGAGATATTAATATATTTTCACCTCAAAAATTATCATTTAAAATGCTGGCTTCGACAACGTTTTTAATATATTTTTTAATGACTAATCGCTTACCGTTACACAGCCGTGGTGGGTTCAAATTACGAAGTTGTTAATTATGCGGTGGTATGTCTCGGTGGCAGATCCGATGAGTTCAAAAACTCTGTTGGATGATTCACAGCTCCGGTGGCGTCGCAAACTGTATCGACAGATTTGTATGACACCAAGTCCTCTCCCTGGTTACTGTTATGTCTTGAGCTTCAAAACGATAACGCCAAGATCCTCAATAGTAATCAATACTTCTTTGTTCATAGCATCGCTGAATGTATTGTGTGACTGATGATATATTATATTAATAATAATAATACAATATATCATCAGTCAATCAATCTCTGTGATTATTCCACATTATCTCTGCTCGAGCTGGAGAACATGTAGACAAAATTTGGGGTCGACCACCCTTGTCACTGAGGGTATGAAATTACTAAAAATTACTAGATTCTGACCTATTCTCCGACATATTAAATATACATATACAATTTACTAGAAATCGGTCAATCGGTTTTGGAGGAGTATGGCAAATTACACTGTGGTACGATAATTTAATATATACTGTGTATAGAATTGATACAGATAATCATTTTAAGAAAAAAGTTGGTTATTTATGTGATTTTTTAAATATGTTTGCTTCCAGGGGCATTGAAACTTCAGAAAAAATACCAATAATATATCATTTATTATTTTATTTATAAATCGGTGTCACAGAAATTGTTATTATAAACTATCCGCCCAATAAAAAAATAAGTGATATAAGGGAGGGGAGGTCTATTAGTCATAATTCAATAACTCTACCACCAAACGATACTCGCGTTAAATAATTATTTAATTAAATCTGCTTATAAAGAATTTTGGGTATTATCGTAAAATAGCTTAGGAGTGTCCGAATGTGAAATTGACGAATGAGGGATTGTCTTCGTTTAGAAGAAAAATTATATTTATTATTTCTTTTTTAATTAAAACCGTCTTTTGAACTATACTTATGTCCAAAAGCTTAAGCAAAATATATGTATATATTATTATAAGTTAGCAGTGCTTAGTAGCAAATAATTATCTAGAGTGTTGCTAAATTCGCTCTGTTGCACCTGGGAAAAACCATTCTGGGGAACCAATCATTGTATTCATGAAAAGAGAAACAAAAGAAATCTATTGAACAGTCACTGTATTTAGTAATTACGGTAAGTAGTTGCAGCACTAGTCGCGCTAGCTGTGTTTTTGCCCTATACAAATACACTAGCTATTCAATGGTATTTAATTTTGTCTGTATTTATAGCAATTCTGTCGAACAACATTCTTTATTTAATATAATGTGATTTTCTTATTTATAAATCGTTTGAAATAAAACAAAATAATACAATAGTGCAACATGCAATTGAAACGGTTAAGCTTTTTCTGCGATTATTGTTTACAGACAAAGGGACAAACAGACAAACATTTTTTAATTCATTGTTTTTGGTTCTATTATGATAACATTTTTCCTTATGTAATATATTCCTTGTAAAGAGTCGTAACGGATGTGTTATGATTTTTTTTATTTTATTCTTTTTCTATACTTAGTATTTAATATAAATTTTAATTGTACTACAAATTATTTTTTTTTTATTATTAATATTATTCACCTTCACATTTTATCTATGAGTCAATCAATTTTACAGTTTTTAAAACTACTATTACATATTTTAAATTGATGCGCTATTTATGATAGTTTTTTATGATGTATCGTGCATACTTGTACATTTGCTTCCACTCCCCAAAGTGAAAATTCATCGTCATATACAGTCATCGTCTACAGTCAAAGGTTGGGCCGCTTTTTATTTCGTGGAATAAGACAAGGCAAAGGAGCCCGAAAAAGACTTCGTCTCTCTTTCACTGATCTGGGACTACGCTGAATGAATAAAAGTGCCGAAACAAACGCTATAGCACTAATGTCAGCTCAGGAGCACATGAACGGAGCACTAAAGGAGAGATGTCATGTCTGGCAATTTGCCACTTAAAGAACCTAGAGGCGCGGTTGCACTTCGTCTTTGAGGCTTTCACCTTCGGATCCTTAGTAACCAGTGCCTCGACCCAGATTTGATATGCCTCGCGTTTGCTAAAGGTAGCGAGCTTGCAAGATGTGACCGATTGGCACTACAGTGCTAGAAATATAAAGTTCCATGCCTTGGTTCTAACCATATCGGCAATAGCAGTAGCACAAATAAGATGAGTAAAATGTACGCATTCCATCTCAATCTGCAGACTTGTAGTATCAAACACGACGAGTTGCGAGTTGAGTTGAGTGTTCTACAACTGCTGTGTTTAATGTCTGAAGGTCTGAAGACCCCAACTCAGCATTGATGATGAAACCCGCAACCACAACCCAGTACTGTTCTAGATATAAAGTCAGCACAAGGTCCAGTAAGGAGGCATTGTGGTTGTCCACGTCCGGGAGTCACGAAAGCGACTCAACCAATTGAGACAATCCATTCGTCATAGCAAGGTCGAATGCAGGCCTACCCGCGTGGTCGATAGTGCGTGACCCAAGCGAACTGGCATTGTGCGCATTGAAATTGCCAAGTATCACAACCTCAGCGGAAGGGATTTGAGAAAGTATATCGTCGATAGCCGATTGCCTGTGGCTATCCGTTTCTGCATTACCACTGTGGCACCTATACAGCCATGCGTAGGCTCGGACACGAATGTTTGAGTCCCCACGAAACCAAAAAGTTGACAGATATCGACCTTCAAAATTGGCAAAACGACGGAAATTTAAGTCCTCCCTTACGAAGACAGTGACCCCGGCATGAGGTATAAAATTATATTCTCTGTTTGTAGCCGTGGTACTGAAGATATGCTGTGTCAATCTGAATCTCCGTCAAAAATAACAAGGCTAACCAGAAGTACTGGTACCCTCTTAGGATAATGTATCTCTGACCGGTGAGGGAAGGGCGCAGGAGCCCAGTATTACCTAATACGAAACGCAGTGGCATAAAGCCACTACTTAACGCCGGTTTTAAATGCCGGAAACGGCAATAATTCTAATTCCTATTCTAAGATAAGGGAACACACGGGCGCTGCATCACGACGGTGTATTCTCGGGCGATTCTCCGAGATAGTGTCCCATTCCAACGTTACTAAGAATATAACATATATTTTCAAATTTAATTTCTTTTTAAAGATTTCAAAACTTACAAGTATTGTTTGCGAACCTTATTTCAAATATGCAACGGACGTTTTAAAAAGCAATGTAAATCATATTACTATAATAAATAAACGAATGTATATTTCTCTCTTACGTACAGCTGCAGTTTAGAAGATAAAGCACTTATTTAAAATTATATTTGCAATGAGAACGGCTGCTGCGGTTTCAGAGGGCTTAGCTCTTTTTATCCTGGAATTAGTTTAAATTACAAAAGAAAAAGTAAAATGGCGAAAAAAATTAATTCCGTGTACGTTTAAAAGGCAGACTTTTGTAACTTGGTATTTTTACTCAATGTTTTTTGCTTGTTATGTAAGGCTTAAGATGATGAATTCTCTGGTAGTTGCATATAAAGTTATAGTGGATATAAATATTTTTTTTAGTATAACTATTATTTTTTGAATAACTTAAACAAGGAATTTTGTGTGTATAAATAATTCTTGTGAATTTGAAAAAATACTTCAATAAATAAAATGAAGTAAATTCAATTTATGAGAACAGATTGAATTTGTTGTATTTATTGTACTTTAATTAGTCAAACAACATCTTTTTTTTAGCATAGCAGAGTAGTCAGAGATAACCTGGGAACCTAGTGTTTAGACATTCCATTCCCATTAAGATACTTCCATTCACGGTATTGCGTGTTGAGTGGCGAAACTCACCTCCGCGCTTTGCCTCTTTACCAGAGGGAGGAAATAAAAGCATTAAATATTTCAATTAGTTGATTGGAAACTGAACCCACAACCTGTTGCATTTACAGTTGCACACTTGTGCCCCTGTGCCACGACTGCCCTCAACCACTGACAATATCATTTTATCTCTACTAGTTATTTATTACTTTCTCAAACTACATACGAGTAGCATCTAATTAAGTAGGTACATATGAGTAAATCGTTCATATTTTATTAGAATATTATATTCAGTTCATACTGTATTTTTTTAGCTTCACGCTGTGTCACACAAATTGCAGGGTAGTTAGAGGGAATCTACTGTTAATATATATGACGCTCTGAGTGGAACTCAACGCGGCGCCTTGTCTTCTTACGAATACGAATGGAGAAATAAAAATAATTAATTCCCCCAAATGGCAATCGACCCCATAACCGTCACATTCTCAGTCAAACGTTGTCCCGACGACCTCAATGCAGTGGATCCACTGTATTGTGGATATGGTATAGAAATTTAGTAGTAGATCTAACAACATGCGGAAGGCTTGTACAATTATGCACATTCAATGTTAGTGGAATGATAATTTGAAGTTTAGGCCGAACCAAATACAATAACTGTTTGTTACCTGAAGGCATTTAGTTAGCAAACAATCATAATGCATATGCGCCATTGGTGTATTGGCTTGGTCATTTTAGTGAAGTCGCTTATTTTACATTCAACATAGAATATATGCAAAAATCAAACATATATAGAGGCCAGTCGTAGCGCAGGGGCACAAAATGTGACTGGTTGAGGGTTCGATCCCCACTCGAGGATATGAAATATTTACTAACATTTATATTTTCATTTCTTCACTCTGGTGTCGAGGCTAAGCGCGGTGTTGAGTTTCGCCACTCAACACGGAATGCCTCCAGAACTCGGCGAAATAAAGAAATAAATAAATAAAGAAATAAACGAAAATTTACAACAGGCGCAACCTTATCGCTGTAAGCGATCTCTTCCAGGCAACCTTAAAGTGTAGGAATAGTTAAAACGGTAGGCGGTGTACATGAGTTATTTAAATATATGTACATAGATAAACATATAGATGAATATACACATACATATACATTTATTTATTTGGTAGACACAGCACGGTATTGAGATCCGCCACTCAACACGAAATCTCGAAATTCGGCGGAAAGTGCGCAATGGTGAGTCTTACGACAAGGTGACTTCTTAGAGCTGCCATTTTATTTTTTTGCTTTTTTTAGTTTTACATTGTACGTATTCAGGTGATAGACTATATATCTGTTATATTTAATTCTTTGTAATAATGTAAAAAAGGAATTTTGAAAAGTCCCTGTTTAAAGGAGTAAAATAGGGAAAGTTAGCTGTAAGTACTGACGTTTTTAAAAAGAGAAAAGTATAGTAAGTTTTAATATTCCATACGAATAAATAATACGTTGTTCTGGAATCCTATATTTGGTCTTGTGGCACACCAGGGCATAGAAAAATAGATATAAATTTAAACAAATATTTAATTTCCTCGAGTGAGGATCGAACTCACAGCCAGTCGCGCTTACAATTATATACTTGTGCCCCTGCGCCACGACTAGTTTCGAAAAATATATATTTAAAATTGTACAGTCAAACGATTTCCAATTTTTTGGATAGTTTCAATTCTTGTTATCGTCAAAAAGAAAATAATGTCCTATCCACCTCTAACTAAATTTAATCTATGACAAAATATCTATTATATATATATGGTATGGTATGGTATTTAATTAAAGAGTAGCCTTTACAGCAGTTAAACAACATGTCAGTCGTATGAAATTAATTTAGTTTGCCTATGTAATAGAGTAATAGTCACGCTCCGTCGCGTGACTTCACTTGAGTGCCCTTGGATTCGGATTAGGTTATGCCTAAATTCTGACAGTATTTAAACTATGTAGTAGTATGTAGTCATGTATCAAGTACGAGGGTGGATTAAAAAACTTATTAACAAGAAAAAATTGAGGCCAGTCGTGGCGCAGCGGCACGAAGTGTGACTGTAAAACCGACTGGTTGTTGGTTCGATCCCCACTCGAGGAGATGAAATATTTACTCAAATTTATATTTCCATTTCTTCGCTCTGGTGTCGAGGTTAAGCGCGGAGTTCTGCCACTCATCACACAATGACTCCAGAATTCGGCAGAGAGTGGGGAACGGAGTGTCTTAACACTAGGTTCCCTCTGCCTACCCTGCTGTGTGCGGGATACAGCGTGAAGCTAATAAGAAAAAAATTATGTAAAAAGGTTAATAAAGCTAGTCCTTACAGTATTTCCTATTGTAAGAATGAAATATTCACACTCTATATATAAAAATCTTTAATGCTATGTTGCCTAGTTACTTTTTTCTTATTTTTTTATATTAAAAGACATAAGTATAAAGAATAATCCACTTTATTTTTAATTTCCTGTTTATTAATAAGTAACCTTATTAATCTGTTACGGAATCAACTGCTGCATTTAATATATGATAGTAGCCCCGTTCGTCCACTTCAACTATGTGTTTATTAATTTAACATTATTTAAATGTTTTAAAGGGCAATAATCTCATTATTTAAGTATCGTTATCTATACTGTAATACCTTTAGAATGTCATTTAAATCATTTGTAAATTTATTACATTTTTTTCCCAAAAATTATCGTATTTAATAGGAAAATGTACAACGTACGTGAGCGCACACGACAAACACGGTTTTTTCACGTAAATCGTGGGAATTCCAGGATCCTATATGTTGCTCCAAAACTCTTTCTATCCTTAACAAAGTAGGCAGAGGAAACTAGTGAACCTAGTGTTTCAAACACTTCGTTCCCATTAAGACACTTCCGTTCCCCACTTCGCTGAATTATGAAGGCATTACGTGTTGAATGGCGCAACTTAACGCCGCACTTAGCCTCAGAGGAAAGAAATGAAATTATGTAACATTTTATTTCCTCGAGTGGGAATAGCACCAACAACCTTTTCTGTTTACATTCGCACACTTGTACCTCTGCGCCACGACTGGCCTCAAGCGGTTAGTGTTTTAGTATAGTGTAATTAACTATGTTATACACTTGAGAGAACACGGTTATTTCGAAATCATATAGATGACAAGACTGCAGTAACACATAAAAGAACATAGGTAACTATTAATTGATTATGAGTAGAACTATTAAAGCCATAAGGATCCGTGAAAAGCATTTGTAAATTTTGGAATATACTCGTATGTAAAAAAAATATATAATATTATCCAAATTACATATGAAAAAAAGTCTAAATATTAATACTTAAAGCTCAAATTATCGACGCATATGAATTTAAATTATGGTTACAAAGATACGAAGAAATAACATGTAAATAATTCTAAGCTACCATTGATAATTGCAATTTTGTTAAATTTAGATCAAATGTAAATCTATTCAGCTTGAAAATGTGGGTATTTATTGGTTTTGAATGGTCAAATTAAAGCCAATTGGCATTTTAGCATATTGGATCCCTCCATAAATTGCTCTCTGGGGCGTGCTGTCCAAAGTTTTCAAATAGGGACAGCCGTCTTTTTTAGTTTTTTTAGTAGATTAAACGTTTTTCACGAAATATAAAACAAAGTTAACGTCATCGTGGCGCAGTGAGATAGTGTCTGATTGGCCACACCTTTTTTGTAGATTCTTTGTCCCTTCTGGAAAATGATTGTATTATAAATAATTTTCTTTTCCTGCCCGCGTAAGGACAAACTCTTCGTTAAGATTAGTTTTGACACACGAATATGTATAAAAACGCGATGTGTAATGACTTTTAAAACTAAATTCGTAAGATTATAAAGGAATCAAAATAATTATAATACAGGTGCAAGTTGAAATACATGTACCTATAAATGATATTCCACACCTAGGAAAGAAAAATATTTTTGAGAACGTATGGTCTAGTTGGTCAGAGTATTTGGACGGTTTCCAAAGAGGCGCGGGTTCAAATACCGCTACGTTCAAATTTTTGTACGTTTTCTTAATAAATATTTTTCTTATTAAGTATTATTATAATATGTTTTTTTTTCCTTTAACAATAAATGCTTTCTATTAGCGTTAATTACATTTCTACTTTAAAATTGCAGTTTCTTTCCTGTATAAACACGAATTTTCATAATCTGAACAACCCAAACAAAATATGGATATTGTTCTATAACAATATTGACTTGCTATAAGTGCTATTCCGTGTAGCCATAAATAACATCTATAAGCTACGTGGATCAAAACCATCACGGGAATAAAACGTGACCACTGACCATATTACTGAAGAGGCAATTCGCTTATAATATTTAAATATTCGTTCTTACAAGCTTTTATTTACTTTCACCTGTCCCGTTGTCTGTCTGTAATCAAATCTTGCAAATTGAATTCGATCCACTTCCCGGTTTCCAATTGAGCTGAAATTTTGCATGCATGTATAAATCGGATGACATTGCGATATTATTATGATATAGAGCTGATCTGATGATGAAGCTGGAAGGTGGCCTTAGGAACTAAGTAATTGAACGACACAACCCCATCGAGTTTGAGCTCGTTTAATTCGTCTAGACGAGTACTTTGATAGTATATGGTAACCGGGGTCTGATGATGGAGCTGGAAGGTGGCCATAGGAACTAAGTTATTAAACGACACAACCCCATCCAGTTTGAGCTCGTTTAATTCGTCTTGACGTGTACTTTGATACTGTATGGTAACCAGGGTCTGATGATGGACGTGTAAGGTGGCCATAGTATTGTATATTTAATTTATTATATATATATTTAATTTTATTTTAGGTAATCTTGTTTTTTTTTCTGTACAGATAATTATTGATTCATTGACAAATCAGTTAGTAATAAGAGATCTGCCAAAGTATGGAAGTTTCTCGGCACTTTGGGTATTGGGTGATATTAAACGTAATACTACATTCATAAACTACATAATGGATTTTGGTTAACTTAATAAACATTTTAAAACCTTAAATCTCTTAAGCCAGGGCAATAAATCTAGTACTCTTTTACCATTCAGAGTACAACCTTTTCCATCATTTACTCTTTTTACCTTTTTTTCGAGCGTAAGGGTCACCTGATCGTAAGTGATTACCGCCGCCCACGACCTCATGTAATATCAGAGGATCTACAAGTGCATTGCTGGACTTTGAGATGGAGATAGACGCAGGTGGGCCATTCCATAGTTATGTGGCGCGTGGAAGGAAATTTCTACGAAACCTCTACTCCTGGGTCTTCTATAAGGGGAGTGTTTTGGAAGACTGGCGACACGACAAATGGAGTTTTTTTAGTGATTAACGTGCAAATTTGTGTTTTTTTAGGGTTGAATTGAACCTGGTTCCTTTCACCCCATTTGGAAACAGCTCCCAGGGATGCTTAACTGAAGACACAAGTTTTTTTGGGTTTTCCCGAAAAAAACTTGAGCGGCTGGAGTAAGCAGCGTCCACTGTGCTCACTGTGCACTTCATGATACTCTCCATCACTTTCAAGAGCAAGGAAGGCCTGTAGTTAGATGGATCGGAACCATCGCATTTCTTCGGGATCGAGTGAATAAGAGTTTTCCTCCACGAGTCTGAGACTATGCCGACTGAGTAATGACCGCGCGTTAACATCGGTATCAGCTGTGAAGCACATGCACTAAAAAAGAGATGCTATCTGGCCCGTTCGACTTGTGGATGTCCAAAAAGAATAGACCTTGCCTAACAACTTTTTGGCTAAACTTAACTTTGGCACCGCGGAATTGTCGGCCGCGTTCCTCGGTCAACTAAAGTCAAGTTTATTGGAAGAGTGTATTGGAAGAAGATGATGATTTTCTTATTTTGGTACGCACCCGCCTAGAGAAGAAATCTTTACAGAAAGGAGTAATCTAACATTTCTACATCAACAATTTTCTTTATTTTATTTTCAACGTGCCGCCGTATACCGTATATAACAGGGTAGGCAGAGGGAACCTTGCGTTAATGTACTCCAATCCCCACTTTCTGATGAGTTTTTCGAGATATTGCGTGTTGAGTGGCTGAGTTCAGCGCCGCGCTTTGCCCTAGTACCAGAGCGAAAGAATGAAAATATTAATAAATAATAAATCATTCAACACCGAGGCAAAAACCCAACATTGAGTTCCGCCACTCAACACTACGTAATGCCTCGAATATTTAGCGGAAAGTGAGAAACGGAGTATCTTAACACTAGGTTCCCACTGCCTAATAAATAAATTAAAAATAGTCCTCACAATCATTAAAAGCACGTTTAATTAGATACGCTAAACTGCCCCTGAATGTTTTTACCCTAAGATATTTATATTATTTTTTGATTGTACGCGCAATACATATTCATACAACGTCTTTCTTTAAAAGCCCTGTTACGCCAGTTTATCGTAAATAAGAAAGATAAACGCTAATCTTTGAAAAGAACGCGGAAATTAAATACTTGCTCCAGTGGATTCAATTTAAGAGCCACAAATATTAAATACGGGATGAAAACCACCTTGAATAAAATTGTTCAGAAAATTTTCTTTGCAATTGGTGCGTTTTTATAATTTGTAAACTCAAAAAGTTATGGGGGAACGTCTACCGCAATATAGCAATCTTATATTATTTTAACGATGGCATGGCTACAAAATGACTGTATTGCGCATATAATAAAATAGACAGAGAAAACTTAGTGTCAAGTCACTATGTTCATCATAATCCGCCCCAATCGGAGACTCCACGTCACGTCACCATAACTAGCACACAAAAAAAATATTAATTTCACCGAGTGAGGAATAAGTCATAGCCATCGCACTTGCAGTCAGAGATTATCTCACTGCGCTACGGATGGCTTCAATCCATATTTATTTTTAGCTTCACGATGTATCCCAGCACATAGTAGGGTAGACAGAGGGCACCCGATGTTGAAACACTCCGATTACATTGGGACACTTCCGTTCCCCACTTTTCGGCAAATTCTCAAGGCACTGCCTATTGAGTGGCGGAACTCAACGCCCCGCTTTTTCCCGTTACCAGGGTAGATTAAAATTAAATAAATCACTCCTCCGACTGATGAATCGAACCCACAAACATGGCGTACAATTAAGCGCAGGGTCACAACTCGTGCGTCACGACGGTTTCACTTAATAAAGTTAAATATACCTCATAAATAGTATTATAATATACTAGCGACCCACTCGCGGCTTCGCCCGCTTAAACTACTGAATTATTTACCTAATATACTGAATTGCGTTCCTCAAACAAACAACACAAACAACAGAATACTTAAATTGTAAAAATCATAAACAACGTAGTAGGTAGTCTACCTATTATTCTTTTATGTAAAAATATTTAAACGAAAGATGAAACTAACTATGTTGCGCTAAAATAATACATTATAATTATTTAAAGAGCTCCAAAATACGTGCAATTGCTTCTAAACCTACTTTACTATAGAGCTAGCATTGAAGCATTCTTTCGTCCAGCTCTTTTCTTCTGGCGCTGGGGAGCGGTCTGGCCGTGGTCTCGAGCGGCAACCATCAATATGGATGCATCGTTAGGGGGTCCTTTGGCCCTAGGACTGTGTACCTACCCAAGACCAGATACAGAGAGAGTTTTTTGATGGGATTCGAAGGATGATCAAATGTCACCTGAGCGACACTCAGTCAGGAAGGCCCAACTTAAGGCCGTGCGTTGGGATGTCATCGATATATAATTCGTAGAGAGCAGGTGACAAAATGCTGCCCTGGGGAATTCCGGCAGCGATCGAGTGGCTGCTACACTCTCCACTCTCACGAAAAATGTCCTATCAGGTAGGTAGTCGGTAAGAACATGCACGGCGTGATAGTGCCGGCCCTGAGCACTTTATAAAGTAGCCTCGCATAACACACACGGCTGAAAGCAGGTGCTACGTCGAGGAACTATTGCACTCTCCTTTCAGTTAGTCGCTGCTGCAGCGTAGTGACTCGCTCTGGCTACCTGCAGAGTGGTTGAGTGCCCGTTCGCCAAACTATTTCCTTCGTAGTGCTGGAGAAGTGGGAAGAATAACTTCTCAAATAACTTCGCCATCGCGCTGATGAGCCTTAGGCAACATGATCAGGCCCTCCTACACCCGGGGGAAAGAGCCATATGGCGCAGCAAACATTTTTAGTAATGTAATTTTAAATCTATGTTACAGCTTCAAAAGAACTTATTAAAATTAAAAACAGTAAATGACAGAAACAGTGATCCTATAAGGATTTCGTTTTTTTTCTTTTGAGGTACAGAACCCTCAAAATGGATTATTTTTTAGTTTGGTTATCCACACTGTTGTGCACTAAATAATTATAATTTTAAGTCTTTTGGGAATTGATTTGATTTAGCTTGCAAGAATTTATTTAAAAGAAAAATGTTTACTTATTTCATATTTGTCTAGATAACTGTATTTGCGCGCACACTGTAAACGTAATTTTTCCCACATAAATTCCGGGTTAAAATATAAATTATATATTAGTAGTAATACAATAACAAATCACTATCTATCATACACAAATTGCGAGAACTACGTGGCTGCTTGAGAAAGTCTCAACTTATATTGGAGAATATTAAATATTGAAATCTCGGTCTATATTATAATCATATAGTGTCGAGTTTTTACTGTCATCACACAAACAATAATTGAAAACTTAAGATTTTCACTTTCTGCGCAATTTATGCTTTGAGTAGCTTTGGCGCTTTGCCTTTTTACCAAAATGAAAAAATGAAAATATTAATAAATTACATCTCTTTTTCCAAAGTGGCAACTGAATTCACAACTGTCGCGCTTAAAGTCACACGCTTGTGCCACTGTCAAGACGGCATCATTAAGTAATTTAAGGCTTTTGGGCACTTATTTGATTTTGCTCTTTTTTTCGAACTTGAACTTTATGTTGTTAGCCCTACTGGCTTTTACAGCGACATCGGGTGAGGAGGGAAGAGGCTTCTCTGTCTCTGAAAAATTTGCAATCACTATGTGGCTGCTTGTAAGGATGCTGACGGCGGTAAGGTCGTCCCCTGCGGGACGTGAATCTTGCCTTGCGGCAGTCGAAGAGACTGGATTTGGCTCGCAAAATTTGTTGTATTTTAAGAAAAATATTTAGGTATACGGTATTTAAGCTAATTAGCAACATCAAATTAATATTTAAAAGTATTAAAACTAAAAGTGCAAAACGGCGCGGGGTGGGGGGACGCAAGGGACGCGTGGCGGGCGGCGAATCGTTTCATAGCAAGGATTTTTTGGTAATGAAATTTTTTGTAAATTTCTGTAAGGGACATTTTGATCAACACCAAATGGCCAAGACAACTAATATACTTATTTCTATGCTGAGATAAGGGATGAATGAAACATGAGCCAAAACTGCGGTTTATAGCTGGCGTGATGTGTCAGCAATTAAATGCGTTTTTCTCTAAAACTACAAACTAAAAGAGCAAATTTTATCTTCGTTTAACGTAGAAAATTAATAAAGTATTTAAAAGGATAAAGATTGATACCATTATGGACAAAGATCCCTCACAATAAAAAAATATATTCAAATTACTATTTTTAGACAGAAATATGCTCACTGTATGTTATCTGTATTGTTATATCTTAGAAGATACGAATATGCTGTCGCTGACTTTTTTGTAGATCTTATTAAGAGGAACAATAAGTGTATTGTTTTCATGTAGAACTTACCATTAAAGCAGCGCATGCGTGAAAGTGTCTCAACGGGTAGGACTTTATACACATTTATCATATTTATGTCAAATTACAATAAAATATATAAACCTCCCCTAAGAAATACTCTACCTAACGGTGAACCGCATCAAAATCAGTTGGGTGGTTTAGAAGAAGAAGTGTTAGAAAGGCCAGACAGAGGCGGAAGACGTTTTTATTTTATGATATATAGAGATAGAGATGAGACAATGTTTTATTCTATCACTAGTATAATAGTATCCGCAGCGCATGCGATGGCAGATTTCTGATGATTTATAATCTATAGAGAAATTACACACTTTTTTATGCTTTCACAATAATACATATATTTTGAGATGTCCCTCTGCACTACGATGGCGGCTCTGTTCTAGTCAATTTGCACATTTTCCTTTGAAAATTAGTGGCATAACTGTAACAGTTACACATGGTATCGTAAACTTTATTGTAGATATTGATGTCTTCTATAAAATTATGGTAAATTACTTTGCTCTAATGTAAACAATTTCCACAGCGTACGTGATATAAGGTTTTTTTTTGGTATTTTTTTATACGTTAATCGCCTAATTGTAAAAGAATTTTCCAAATCGGTCCCGTAGTTTCAGGGCCTATTCAATTCAAATAAAGAAAGAAAACATCTAACCGGTTGTCTTCATAATGTTAGTGATATCGATGCACCTCTTCCCCACCCCGCAGAGTTACTTACTCGCTATGGTGCGCGAGGCTACACTCCGCATTTTTTATTATTACATGATTTTTTTTAGAGGCCGGTCGTGGCGCAGCGACACGAGGTGTGACTGGAAAATCGACTGGTTGTGGGTTCGATCCCCACTCGAGGAGATGAAATATTTACTTAAATTTATATTTCCATTTCTTCGCTCTGGTGTCGAGGTTAAGCGCGGCGTTGAGTTCTGCCCCTCAACACGAGAATTCGGCAGAAAGTGGGGAACGGAGTGTCTTAACACTAGGTTCCCTCTGCCTACCCTCCTGTGTGCGGGATACAGCGTGAAGCTGATTTAATTTGATTTTTAATTTAATTTTCTTTAGTGATATTTTTAATTTTGTTATATCTTTTGAATGAAATGTCCGATTTTGTTAATTTAAAAAGTTGATTATTGCCGGCACTTTCATCAACTTATAAAATATACAAAAGTAGTATTGTCATAACTATAGTAGTTGGACATATGGTATCGCGGACTTTTTTATAGATATTGATGCGTTCTATAATACTGTAGAACATTATTTTATTCTATCATCAATAGTTTTCGCAGCGCACGCGATGATAAAATTTTTTAGATCAATTTCTTCATATTGCATTTTTCTTAGGGATCCCTATTTTTTAAAAAATACAATATAGCCTATGTGGGACAGTGAAGATGCAGCTTTCTAATAGCGAAAGAATTTTTGAAATCGGTCCGGTAGTTTTTGTGTGAAAACTATACAAACATACATACATACAAAAATAGAAATCTTACCTCTTTATAATATTAGTATAGATAAAAAATAACTTAATTAGTAGGTTTAAGCGTCGAGTATAATTTTTTTACCATATGATAAATTCATTTTAGGAAAATGTATTTTTGTTATGTAAGCTTAAGATTTTCTCGTTCAAAACATATGTATAATAAGGAAAACGTTTTATATTTTGTATGCTCAGTTTTTTCCGTTATATACGTCAAATATGCAAAAGAATACATTATACATAATAGGCTCATAATTTTTTCAAAGGATCGTGCAGACGTTTTTCATTTAGTCAGCAGGAAAATTACTCGCCCGATACAAATAAACAAAATGATACTAGAATAACTGAATAACTCTGCGTTAGATTGCACATTGGCCACCACAATATAAATGAAAAATGGGACGCCATTGATTACATAAATTTAAATTAGCTTTATGCTTTCCCACATAAAGAGGTGGGCAGAGGCTACCTAACTTTTCAACAATCCATTCCCCACCCTTTGACGAAATATATATTGTAATATTTTTACTAGAACAGTATAGCAAATTAAGAAAAAAACAGTTTTTACAAGAGATGAAGAATTATTCTACAAAAAGTTAACATTTTTAGATTAAGTCCCTAGAATAGTGCTCTAGTTTTTTAAAGGAACTGATCATTGACAGGATGTACAGTTAGCCCAAGTTAAAATACCGCTGAGAAAATATTACGGTAAGCTTTAAAACTAACTTTTCGCTGCTTAGGAACAAGAAATAGCTACGTTTTAAAAGTTAAATTACATTTTAATTAAATTTAGAACACAATTAATTACCTATTATAATATGAAATGTCTCTTTACAGACATCACTCACCCGCGTGCCAGTAGGAGCTGGGATTTCACCCTAGGTTAACATCCAATCGGGTTTTAAACAAGGATGCGCCATGTCAGCTTGTTTGTTCAATTTGTCTTCGGATAGTTGTCCCAAGGAGTGAAACAAATTGACGTGGTAGTGAAAGGAAGTGACTTAAGTGTAAATTGCCTGCTGTACACAGGTAATGCTCATTGCATCGTGAGAGTGCACGTTGCAGGCATTAGTCACCACTCTGAAAGAAAGGTGTGAAAATAATGGTCTAAGACTGAATGGGAGTAAGACAAAGGTTCTGGTATTTAAAGAAATTAAGAAAAGATGGAATGCAAGATCAGTGTATATGATATTAGAACAAGTGAATGAAATGGTATTATATATTTGGGAAGTATGTTCAGTAGAGATGGAAGATATTAGATGGATGCGGGAAGGTGTCTTGCTGCCGGTATAGAGGATTAACGGTGCCTTAGCTGCATTAATGAGACGGCAAAACGTCAGCACAGCTTCACGTTTGAACGTACACAATGCAGTGTTAGTACCGACGCCGTTATACAGCAGCGAAACGTGGGTATTACAGAAGAAGAATGAAAGAAAAATGAATGCTGTGGAGATTAGATCTCTTCGTAGGATATGCGGAGTCACCTTAGCTGATAGAAACTGCGATGAAAAGATACACAGAATAGCGAGGATATCATGGTGAGAATGAAGAAGAACGCGCTCAGCTGGTTGAACTCGTCGAGTAATGAAAGAATGGCAAAAAAGATTTATAACGGAAAAGTGAGTAGTAAAAGAGGTAAGGGTTCAAAGACACAGTATCAAAGATATTGGAGGAAGGTCACGTAAAACCCATGAACCGCTCGAAGGGCTTACATGAAGAGGTTGATTACAGTGGATAAGGGGAAAGAGGTATGTAGGTATGAAACAAAAAATCTAAAAAATATATTGTGTGTATTCATTTGGTGTAAAACATCGTGGTAAGATCTAAAAGCTAACAACGCATTATTCGTAGGACATTATTATACTGAAAAATAATAATAACAAATAAGCTTCATTTTGTATTAAAAAAAACATCTTAAAACGACTGAATAGGTGTACACCATTTTGCATAAAATACACTAATTTGGGTACCCGTTAAGAGATTATTCGCGGCAACTGTCAAAGCAAATCTGCCTTGCAAAAAAGATCGGGTCGCATTTAAAGGTAAAGTTTTCGGGATGAGCTACCGAAGTATCTTCATTACTGGGTAAATTGCTTCAAAAACCGACTAGATTATATTTGTACCGCTTTTGGGGGACTTTTTGTCATTGTTTAGACTTTAAAAGTATGCTTGGCGGCTTGTAATGATACTTTATACGAGCTGAAAGTATAATTTTCTTTTGTAGGAAAAATGAAACAATCAAGCTTTCATCACAGTTTTAAAATTGCAATTATATTATATGTTTTATATGTATACGAGTATATTACGCTTAGTTAGTATGATAATATGTAGAAAAATATTAGCTAGCGGTTAGGCCTTGCATGATTTATATTTAACTGGAATGTATTTAATATACCTGAAATAGGTGAATATCGTACCACAAACACTTTTAAAAATAATAATCTCGTTTAATTAATTTTGATTCATAATAATATTAAGACCATATGTAAAAAAAAATCGCGCTAAAGCATGTCTATAATTTTATATTAAAAGATCGCTGCGTTACTATATAAAAGTTAGCCAACACACACTGCCATGTGTTTATATAGAGTATACTAAACTTTGCTCTTAATAAACTTTTGACACAACGTATGTTATTTATAACAGAACTTTTGAAATTATTGTTGCAAATGAAAGTTATTTCACAATCATTTTAAAGTTAAAATAAGTACCATTATGTAGGACGGTAAAACGTTTTTAATTGCTTGTTTTATGTATTATATATAAAAAAATATGGTTTGAGGTGAGGTTTGTTTTTATTTGGAGTACATTTAAATAATTACATGTTAATAAACTCACATACTCATATAGTAGACTTGAACTTTGAACTTTTTGTGTACTATAGTTTTATGGAAATTCTTAATTATAATTTCAACAACATAAAATTTGACTTCTTACGATTATTTTGTTATTTATGAAACAGAGTTTATATTTGACTAGTTATATTGTAGCGAGTAAGCTTATTTTCACATAAATATATAAGTCTTAACACTTAACAGACGTCCCAGAATTTTGGAGTCGTTATTTCAAACATAAACTTGAAAATCCTTGAAAATTAACTTCTAGTCTTGTAATTAAACCTTGTGACTATTTCATTTTGTTGCCTAATTTTGTTGTTAATTAAAGTACTTAAATTTGTTTTCAACACTTAGAAATATTTACCCAAATTTCGCACGAGTCACCTTTGAATTAAAAGACTAAAAGGAGCCTTTAATTGCTTAATGAATTTATTTTACATTAAGGCGTTTATAGAGAAAATTAATTTATGCTCCTGTGTAAGAAGTAACTTTCTAGAAATTATTTTTTTAGTATTAAATTATACTTTTGTGACGAGAAACCTGAGAAACCTGTCAAAAGTAGAAAATGTATAATTGATAATTTTCTGAAAATTGTCGAAATCATTAAAATGCATAGATATTTTTTTTAGTATTCTCTTTTATGTTAATACAAGACATAACATGAACTTAACGTACTTAGTTTAGCTATATCAGGAGCATATGTTTATTCTAATTACATCCTTTGAGTGGCTTTAAATGTAATTAACATCTTTATTTCTTTCTGCATATTAGTAATAGTAAGTACTTTTATATCATAGTAAAATATAAGCTTTACTGCTATAGGTCATAAGAAAATACTAAATTAGTTTACCTTTTTTCAGGCTCCGGAAAAGCTAAACAATTTTTTTTCCCATTTTTGAAGTGTTTTCCACACTTAGGAAAGATAAATACTTATTTAGGAAACGTATAAAAAATTGAACGTAGCGGAATGTGAACCTGCGTCTTTAAGAAACCGCCCAAGCGCTATGATCACTAATTTTATGAGATTTTCACTGAAAGATGAGGCAAAATATTGTCTACTATTTTATTTCACACGGGATTGGGGTAAACGCGAGAAAAATCTCGTTTATCGTGTTGCTTTTATATACCAATCTGTAAGGCACATAGCTGGACCATACAATCACCTCTCCTAGTACTTAAAATTATATTATTTATCAGCTTCACGCTATACCCCCAATAAAGCAGGGTAGGCAGAGGGAACATAGTGTTAAGACACTCCGTTGGAGGCATTGCGTGTTGAATGGCAGAACTCAACGCCGCACCTTCCCTCGACACCAGAGCGAAGAAATGGAAGTATACATTTAAATAAATATTTCATCTCCTCGAGTGGGGATCGAACTCACAACCAGTTGGTTTTACAGTTACACTTTGTACCACTGCGCCACGACTGGCCTCAAAATTTTATTGTTACTCATAAATTCCCTCTATTATGTTAATTCCCCCTATTCCTCATCATAGATGTAAATAATAAAAGAAAAGATTTCATTATTTCTTCAAAGAATCTTTGTAATTGAAATCCAAAACAAATAATACTTTGCTTAATCAATTGTTCTGGAACGAAATTAATAATCACGAACCACCTTGTAAAAGAGAGTTGGACAATTAAAAACTTTGTATTGAAAGTGAATAAATCGATAACCAACAGCTGAACTCCGGAAATAATGAAATGGTAAATTTATTCGACGTTTTAAATAAATGATGGGTTTCAAGTAGGTACATCTAAAGTGGGTTTGGACTAAAGATTTTGAAAGTAATTATGAAAGTTTATTTTCACTTTCATTTCAAATGTATAAAGTAAGGTTGTAATAAAAATAATATTGTTTTTTTAAATAAACCAAAACGCAGCTTGTCAGTGTTGAGTGTCTACTTCTTACATGTAATATGTTACTTTTATCATAGTCACGACGTTTAATTTCGTTACTTTTCTCTTTTTTGTTGTGGGTTCCATTCCTAGCCCTTGTTTCTTTGATTATTTATTTAACTGCTTACTTGGATTTGAACACTTATTTATCCTCAAAACTTGCCTCGCTCTTTTAACTCTGTTTTTGTATAGGATTGAATTCCTCACGAGCCTATTTTATCTTACGTTGAATAAAATAAAGAACAAATAAAATACTGAATAGCTCGAATGCTTTTATTTAAAACAAATAAATACATAAAATAATCTTGTATATTTATAATGTCATTATCAATATACAACAAAAAAAAGTTACAGTGGCAATCTGAACACATTCCTTGTTATATGTATTTCCGTAATCATACAAATTAGATGAAAAGATGGCGAAAAAGAGCAAAACTAAGTATAATATTTAGAAAGTTAGATCACATACCTTCTGACAAAACTCATTCGCAGGGATTACGTCACGTGCTTTATATATAGTCAAATAAGCCCTTAAATATTATGACTTTCGTCTACCGCAGTACATTTGCTAAGTAAGCTGGGGCACGTGGGTTTTATAACGTGGTCATGTTCAAGTAAAAATTGTCCTTAAATTTCATACTATTAGGGTAAATAAAGGTCACGGCTATAATATCATCGAAGTGGTTACTTTGCACGTTTGTTTTTGTTTTTGTCTTATTGAAATAATTTTTTTTAGTAATTTAGTATTATTTGTTTTTTATACACATGAGAATAACACATTGGTTACAATTTCTGCAAAGATTTTATGTAATTTGGTTATAATATAACTATAACTTTGAGCGGGTGAAGCTGCGTTTGTGTAACTAGTTTTAAATATATAACCATTTCTCAAATAATCACGAACTACTATTAGTACTAGTAATTTCTACTGCGGTTGTTGTGGGAACAACAACACAATATAATCGAATACAATTTGCAACAATTTGGTCAAAAAAATGAAAAATTGTCAAAATGTATACGTTCGAAACATTAAAACAAAATAATTCTTAGCGGACCTTATTAAGCACATGAAAGCTCGTACATAACTCTGCAATTTGTCACACAAAGTTTATTCTACCCTACCCAGGGGACTTTCTGGATAAGCAGCAATAAACACTCTCATATATAAATATAATAAACCTGAGATAATCCTAACATTTAAAGAAGGACCAAAAGTTCCACCCCGAAGCGTATTAATAAGTAATCCCCAAAACAAACCTTGAGTTCCTTTATATTCAGTCTTTATTAATATTATCACAATATAAGTGAAAGTTTTACTGGGATGCTATACTATTGTAGACTATGCAAGATCGAAATATGTAATTGTTATTTTATTATTGGAAAATGTTTAAGTAATAAGAAAATATTTCATTCACCTTGGTTATGGTTTGATAACTAGGGGAATTGTTTGTATAAAACATATTTTTATTTTTTTTATTTCGATTGAATAAACACTAATCGTTTAGTTTAGCTGTCCACTGTCATCAACCTCTTCATACATGCCTTTTGGTGGATCCTCATGTTTTTCATATGAATCTATTTTGCCTTCTTTCATCACTCATTCGTTCGACGTGCCCAAACAGCTGAGCACGTTCTTCTTCATTCTCATCGTGTGGAAGCTTTTTCCTCAAATATGTCAAACAAAATATTCACGTGGTGTTTGGTTTGTAACCCTCCGTTCCTCAATACTGCCATATAAGGCATTAGAAAAGGGAATTTATTTTACAAACCTACACATGGTTTGTATTTTTATGAAACCTTTTATTGAAGTTTTATTAAGTTAAACACAAATTTTCATTTTTACACTTCGGTGGCGAGATAAAGCGCGGCGTTGAGTTCCGCCACTCAACATTTAATGCCTCCAGAATTCGATAGAAAATGGCAAAAGGAGTGTCTTAACACTAGGTTTCTCCGCTTACCATGCTGTGTGCGTATATTTGAGATAATTTTCAACATAAAAAAATAATAAAGATAAATATTTTTATTAATTATTTATTTCTACATAATGACATTCAAAAGATATTAATTCCATATATTTTAATCCTGTAAATATTCTTGAACAGTGTAATAAGCTTTACTTGTTAGTATTGTTATTACAGATACTTTAAATTGTTGTAGTGGAGAACTTAAAATACATTGTAGAATATTATTATATAGACGGATACTTAGACCCATAAAAGATTTATTAACATTTTGGAGGTGATAACTTAGCGTAACAAGCATATCTTTATTTCTCATTTGTGTCGTATGTCACTTTTTTTCTATGACATTTAATGTTTAACATTATATAATGTCATAGTAAACATGTTCTAAAAAATAAAATACTATGAAATAGCTATAGTAGACTAGTCATTTGTCTTACTTTTTTAATTGCGAATGTGGCAAAGCTGAGCTTATCCGCAAGTGCTTCCACATGAGTGTTTCACTGGAGTTTCGAATCTATTGTTATACCTAAGAAAATTGCTGATTCTGTCACATTGGGAGTTTCTCATTTAATTACTAGACTAAAATTATGTTTTTAACATTTGTTGAGGCAAACTCAATACATTTAGTTTTTTTAGCATTTAACATTAGATTATTAATATCAAATCAACGAAGAATATGCGATAATGCACTATGTGAATAGTTTATTTTATTATTATTATAGTTTATTTTATATTCGTTATAGTTATTACATTATTTGTATGAATCTTCCGGATTCTTTGGTTTAGATATGAGCCAATAAGATCAGGGGCAGTATCTTGTATACCATAATGATATAATTTTAGTAACAGAGTTTCCCAATTGGCCTACACAATCTAAGGTAAATCTTTGGATAAATCACAAAACAGTCCAATGGCATTT
>JAAIXJ010000799.1:56098-67480 GCA_013403705.1 Heliconius hermathena | reverse complement strand
GTGACTGTAGTGCAGGGCCAGATTTAGATTAAGAGTCCCTTTAATTTTTGAATAAAGTAAAGATAGAAGATACGAGATGGATGTGGAAAGGCGTGTTAACAGTGCTTTAGCTGCATGATGCTTGATGAGACGGCGAAACGTCAGCACAGCTGCGCGTTTGGCCGTACACAATGCAGTTTTGGTACCGACTCTGTTATACGGCAGCGAAACGTGGGTATTACAGAAGAAGAATGAAAGAAAGATGAATGAGGTTGATGATAGTCATCGAAGGCGTTGCGTGCGAATGCGTTGGGCGCTTCGTTCTTTGTGGCTACTCCGCTAGGGATACAGCGTAAAGCTAAGTAAGTAAGTATTTAATGTTAGAAGCCGGTTATAGAAGGCTCGTAGCGATCCATGCCAGCCATATATAGGGCTGCAACATTCCATCCACCACAAGTACCATAAATATGCACAATATAAGTGCGCCTCAAAAGTGGCGACGAATGGGGCGTTGAGGATCGCCACCCAGCACGCCATGTCCAGAATAGTAGCAACCTGAAAACGGAGCATCAAATAGCTACGTGGAATATAAGAGATGGATAGAAAAAAAGATGGAATAAGCTGGGCCACACATCTGAGACTTTCTAAGGTTTTTGTGCGACTACTACTGAAAAATTGGATTGAAGACTTCATGTAAATAGAGTAAGTATTTTTTGAAACCTGTATTACAGGGACACAAGCGTGCGACCGTGACCGCAACAGGTTGTGGGTTCGATCCCCACTCGAGGAAATGAAATATTTAATATTTTATTTTTCCTTGCTCTGGTAACAAGGCAAAGCGCGGCGTTGAGTTACAAAGAATCTTAATGCTTGGTTCTCCCTCTGCCTTCTCTGGTATGTGAGGTATACAGTGTGAAGCCAAAAAAAAGAGTATTTTTCCAACCAACCGTCGAATGACGGTCGGATGATCGTGTCAGTCGGTCAAGGCGCTCGAGTTCCTTTTTGTGCGCGCGAAATACAGATATAGCTCTTGTTTTGAATATAAAATAAGCATTAAAAGGTGACAAATTTCTTAATATGGTGTATCTATAGTTCTATACTAATATTATTATGATAAACAGTTTGTTATGTAGAACTACGGACTTGAACTTAAAAATTATTCTTAACATAAGAATAGCCCATTTATTGAGGAAAACTTTATAGATTTCCTATGTATGTTTTAAGTATTAATACCAGGTTCCATTAGGCTATAACTTTATACCTACAGCCTAATGGAACCTACTGTTAATACTTTAAGCATTGCTTGCCAATCAAACAAACGTTGCGGGTTAAGTGGCGTAACTGAACGCTGCGCTCCTAGTAATAGTACTATTACTAGAGCGCGGTGAACAGAAATATATAACCTATGAATAGCAAAATGAAAGAAAACTGACTATCGAATCAAATTTCCAATCAATTATAAATAAAAAACAGGTCACCAGAATAAGGAAGGGAAAGTCAGCTTGTCATGATAATAGCTAAATATGTACATACTGATAAACAAGGCTGGTGTGCTGGCACCAAGTCTGACCGGAAACGCGAGTGTTGTGGGTTCAATTTCCACGCAATTGGAATGATTTATTTTAATTTCCTCGCTTTCATTTTTATCTGGAAAAGTGAGGAACAGTGTCTTAAAACTAGGTTCCCCGTGACTATCTGCTAAGAAAATGCGGGATACAACATGAAGCTAAAAAAGAAATTGTAAAAACTTACGTATATCCAGGGTAGTAAAATATATTAATACAAAATAAACGTCGCAATTTTTTTTAATAAAGCGTAAGGTTAAGTATGGGATATTAGTTTTATATAGATCAAAATATAGATATTTAAAAAAATATAATATATAATATTTATTTATGTATTAAATTTATGTTATCAATTAAATTAAAATGAATTCTTGCACTACTAATATAATATAAAAAGTCAGTCGTGGCGCAGGGACACAAGCGAGACTGCATACGCGACAGTTTGTTAGTTCGATTCCTACTCGAGGAAATGAAATATTTAATAAAAAAATAAATAAAATCAGCTTCACGCTCAGAGGGAACCTAGTGTTAAGACACTCCGTTCCCCACTTTCTGCCTATGTATTTTTAATAACCTAAAATGAAATTAATTTCATATTCTTGACTCCACAAATCAACATATTCTTTAAATTATTTAGATAAAATCAAAGTATTCTGTAATCAATTTTTAAAACTAAAATATTTAAGGGTAGTCAATGTAATATTAATATTAAATATTCTCGTGAAGTTCCTCTATAAAATCTATAAATTCTTATATTATATTTTCCATGTTGAGTAAAAGAATATAAATATAATCTATACCCAGCTCTAAAAAAAGAAATTATTATTAATATAATTATTGATCACCAAGATCATCTAATTAATCTATTAATTAAACTAATTTAAAAAAAAAATTGATTTGTGGAGTCAAGAATATGAAATTAATTTCATTTTAGATTAAACACACATACACAATAATGAAAATTAATTCACGGACAATAAACGTAAAACTCCAGTAAATTTCAATTGAAAAATAAAATTACGATTATACCTTCGCCGCTAGACTTCTTAGTCATGACTTTTTTTCGTCTCGAATAAAGTCAAGGTCACGCGAACACGCGCGGCGACTTGGTATTTAATCTATGCTATAATTTTGCGTATAGTTTTTGTTGGTATGTAGTGTATGTCTATAATTAAAAAAAATGTAGTGTTTTTTCTGGTTATAGGCACTAAACACAAACAATTTTATATGTTTTGTCTGTCTGTCTGTTTCCTATTTGTTTGAGCTTATCTCTGAAACAGCTAATTCGATTTTTGTGAGAGCTTGTAAGCTTATTTATGCGAATATCAGGATATTTTTGCAAGATAATTAGGCGGCAAAAATCATCCGCCCGTGTGAAATAACTAAACATGTTTCTATTAAATATGACGATTTAAATATAGCAATAATTTTAATTATTTTAAAATCATAAAATAGATTGCATCATTGCATAAGCGGCAATAACATTAAAAGTTAATTATTGATATTAGTCAGTACCTACCTATTAATTATTATATATAGTACGTGCCTACTTGTGTTATAGCTTATAAGCTATAGTAAATGTTTTATTGATTTGTAATTCTTCATAAAAAATAAATCGATGGTCCGTAAGTAAAGTATCGAAAGTGAAAAATTGCAAGTATATTCATTGCTCTTTTGAACTACTAAGAATTGTAGGTTTAATGTATTTTTTTCCAAATAAAAAAAAAGGTTATTTGTAAAAGCAATCAAGCAAAAATTTAAAACAGCAATAAAAGGAATTTGCAATTTTTCATTGTCGATACTTTACGTAGAGATCGTCGAAAGGATAATCTATATGGACTTATAACTAAAAGTCTTGTCTTAATTTTAATACTGAACTTAATAAAAAACGAGCGAAACCAAACGCGAAATTTAGTATTAATAAATTAATAAATAAAATCGATTAAACAGCGGCACATTAGTTTTTTACAGACACAATACAAATACAATGTATGAATGTACATAATTACAAACATAGACTATGTAAATGTCAACAAACTTAGTTGGCTGCGTGCGCGCGTACCCGTTGCTTGTGTGTATCTAATGAAAAAAAAGTCAAATCGCGCGGGAAACTAAATTTAATTGGAAAAAAATGAATATCATATCATTTACAGTTTGGCTGTTAGAAAGTAATTGTTTCACAGTTTATACAGTAATGATTGTGTTCTTCGTCGTGTTTACAATGTTCCACAAGAATAGATTGGAGCGAAATCAAAATAGAATCGGCGCTAAAAAGAAATTTACAACTCTTGATAATAGTAAAGGTAATATTATAGATAGATAAAAATATTGTATTTTAGTTCTGTAATGTATTAAGTTTATGTAAAAAAGATTTAATGTTTATTGTAACTCAATCTTATGATATTTACTTACCTATTCGTCATAGCAGGCATTGTGATGTTTTTTTATTATTTGTAATTTAAAATGTTAATTGATATCGAAAATATTTTATTTTTGTTTATTTTTAATTATTAATGCTTTAAAAAGAATATGCTTTTGATTGGTACTTTTTAATTCAAAATTTGGTACAATGTTGGTATTCTTTAAAATGTTCATGAATGACCTATGACACCTCTAAATAAATAGAATAAACTTATTATTATTATAATTGTCTATTAATATATTTTTTGAATTATCTACCTTATTTTTCGTGTCTTAGTGGCACCGTAGCTCCTGAATCGATGAACCAATTTGAGAGCAGTTTTTTTAGTCGAAAGCCTTGTTCATATCTAAAAACCACCATTACATAGCTAAAAACACCATCACGGTGGTTTTTAGCTATGTTTTATGAAAACCGGATTAGTAGTTTAAGAGCTGCAATCACATTGCCAAGATCAGGTAGTGAAATTTTTGGTTAGGATTTTTTTAATTTTAACTTTTGCTAGTATTAGAACATCATTCCAATAATAGATTAGAACAAAATTAAAATAGAATTGGTGCTAAAAATAAATATGTTATTCTTGATAGTACCAAATGCGATATTTTGTGTTGCTATTCATTTTTATAAATCACCGTCTCTCTTATCAGATAATTTTATGAGGATAACGAATTTTGCGAGTTAATCTTACGAGATAGATATACGCTATCGTGCACATTTTTGATATTTTTGGCTGGGTATGGCTTAATGTATGGCTTTACATTTTTTTTTATATCAAATAATGAGGCCTTCATGACGCATGGCGATGATTGTGGGTTTGATTCCCGCTTGTGGGAATGAATTATTTTTGTTACCTCGCTCAGGTAACAGGGCAAAGCGCGGCGTTGAGGTTTGCTCGGCATCCTGCTATTAGCGGGTTACAGCGTGAAGCTGCAGTAACAGTATCTATAATACAATATGCAAGGATTATACATAAAAATTTAACCATATTCTTGAATTACTTAGCCTTTTAGTGAAAACTGTATTAAAATCTGTCGCGTAGTTTGAATGATTTACGCGTCCATTTGGCAGGGAATGGCTTTGTTTTATACTATCTAAAATATTACTTTATATTTGCAAAATAATTCCGTATAAAATATAAGTAACAGTAAACTTGATGATTGTCGATTCGATTCTCACTTGGAGAAATGTTTATAATTTAAATTATTTTCGTTTCGCCACTCCGGCAAGACCAATGTGACGTTGACTTCTGTTACTTACACAATATATCGATGTCGTATGAAAATTGGAGAACTGTATTTTAATATCATGTTCTCTTTGTCTATCTCGCAATATGTGGGAAAAGGCGTAAAACAAATATAACATTAACACAAACCTAATTGTATAATAAATCAAAATAAATAAACGCTGCATCCCGCATACAGTAGGGTAGGCAGAGGTAACATAATGTTAAGACACTCCGTTTCCCACTTTTCGTTTCTGCCGAATTCCGGAGGCATAGCGTGCTGAGTGGCAGAACTCAACGCCCCGCTTTGCCTCGACACCAGAGCGAAGAAATGGAAATATAAATGTAAGTAAATATTACCCACAACTAGTCGGTTTTATAGTCACACTTTGTGCCACTGCGCCACGACTGGCCTCATTTTAATTATATAATATGAGATTCATATAATATATAATCTCACCACATTAATGTCTGACCTAAATAGAGTTTGAACCAACGACCCCCGACTTTACATAATAACCCACTGGATCAACAGGTCAATAAAGATAACATATACAGTCATAATTACTACATATTTCAGTCATAATTACTAAATATACAGACAAAATATTTTTACTGTCTTATTATATATAGAGATGAAATGCTATTTATTCTAAGTGCGACACGTTTATTTATCTATAGACATTTTTTTTGGCTTCACGCTGTATCTCCCACATAGTACGAAAAAAAGTGTCTTAAGAGGACGGAGACTCTTAACATTATTAAGATATTCCGTTTCAATATTCCATTTCCTCGGGTGGGAATCCAAACCAGAACCCGCTTCACGCCCGCTTCACGACTGGCCCATTTTTTATGTCAATCTAGTAAGCCGTTGTAACTTTGTTTGCATAGGCTTTAAGACGCAAAATAAGAAATCCTGTTTTTTTCCATTCCCATAGGAATTTTGGGAAACCTTTCTTAGTACTCCCCTACACGTAAAATTTTCTAAGTCGAGTAGTTTATCTGTACGGTGTCTGTCACTCAGTTCCTTGTTGTCCTTGTTTACGTTAAGTTTTTATAAAATAATGTCTGTAAAAACTTGATTGAAATAACTATTATACTTAGTTTCTTTTTCCTTCTTTCGTTTGTGTGTAATCATTTTATTTCTTAAGGGCAAAATGAACTGTCCTTTTTTTGTAATCTATACTACCTATGATCTATACTAATATAATAAAGCGGAATCTCTGGAACTACTGGTCGGATTTACTTATATATATGCAATAGTCGAACTATATAACATTACGGTTTAAATTTTAGTTGCCTTAAATATCGAAATAACAATAACTAGGAACGCCATACTGTTACATCCTTAAAAATATTCAATTTTATTAGCTCTAAAATAGAGTCCGCGATACAGTACGTCTATCTTTTATAAATAAGCCACAATAAGATATATTATGACAAAAAATAATTGAAAATTGCAAGGTTTTTTATTTGACAAAGATATTGAAATTTACGAGCGAAAGCTATTCTATCATCAAGGAAATTTTATGAAGAAAATTTTTGGCGTTCACAGTATGTAATTTAGACGTATACTTTCCGAGAATACGCAAAATTAAAATAATTCAACGCTCTGTTATGGCCGCACGCCTAGACCTCCGATGACGTCCTCTCAAGCAATCAAATATTCCTTGCACTTTCTCAAAATTATGAAAAAATATTGAAAGTACAAATTATATAATCAATCTGTTGGCAAATGCAGTATAATAAAAAAAATATAGATGGTATGCGGAGAAGCCGTCAATGGGCCGCTAGTATTTAGTATCAATCACAAAAATTAGGAAAAGTAATATTAGGTTTTTTCATTTAAATATATGACTACGCGTAGCTTTACTATCAGTGAAAGTTAAAAATTCCATTCGAAATTTCAATTTTCATTTTGTTCAAATCCAATATAAAAAAAATGCTTGGGTATAGATATAAATCATTATTTTGTTAAAAAGGTTCGAGTCCCGCAAGGGATGCCCTTACACAGACAGAGTTCTCTCTTCCCTACCCACCCGGTGTTGTTGTAAAACGCAGTAGAGCTAACAGCATTAACTAAAAAATCGCATGGTTTACTAGTAACCTCTGAAAACTTCCACTATGTAGGTCCTGGCTCCGTCATAAAAGATTATAAAATTATATTAGTTTCTATTGTACGCCATTTATTTGAATTCACATGTAATAAACAATGTAATAAATAATTACATTTATAATTTAAAATTATAAAGTTAAATTTTATACTAGCTATCTATACTAATATAATAAAGCGGAAGAGTTAGTTAAGATCTCTGGATCTATTGGTCCGATTTACTTTTTTTTTGCCTCGCATGAAAGCTGTATTTTTCAGGAGTGCTATAGGCATATAACAACATTACAGTGTAATTCTTAATTAACCTTAATTAATAAAATAACAATAATAAGGAACGCTATCTAATTGCCATAATTGAAAATTTTATCGATTTTTATTTGACTTGTATATTGGAAGTTACGAGCGAAGTTTACTTCATTTTAAAGGACATTCTATTTCTAAGGACTTCACATTAAATTAATGAAGATAATCTTCGGCTTTTATAGCATGTAACTTGGACGTATATTTTTCGAGAAAATATAAAATTAAAATAATTCAACGGTCTGTTTACGGCTGCAAGCCTAGGTTCAATTCACACGGGGGGCGCCCTTGCCGCCGATGATATGAAGGAGCCATGTAGTGCTTGCAGTTGCATTTTCTCAAAATAGTGAGAGTCATGAATGGCCTTTGCGGTACGACTAGACTAGGCGTGGCCTATAATCTATCCTTTCTCGCTAAATAGACTATTTAAGATAAAAAAATCTATTTCAATTCCTAAGAACTTTTTAGGGCGTCAAATTTTAGAGGCATTGCATCAGAAATGGCGGAACTCAACCCCGCCTTATACGTCTTAACCAGAGCGAAGAAATGAAAGTACTAAATATTTCATTTCCTCGAGTGGAAATAAATCCACAACCTGTCACGTTTACAGTTGCACGTCGCTTGTGCCCCTGCGCTACGATTGGCCTCAATAAAAAATATATAAAGAATAAATTTCATACAAAAAAAACACATACATGCAGATCCTTGAAAGGAGGTATCGGGACTCGTACTATACTACTAAATTTAGTTATCAGATTCAATGATTATTATTTTTTTAAATTTTAAAATTTTCACTTTCGATATTTTACCTAGGGACGGTCGACATGCTATATACATAATAGTATATTTACTAATCTTTACATAATATACAAGTTAATATGGACGAGTATACAATATAAGCTAACTATTATAAGCTTAGAAATAATATCAACAATTATCATCTTACCCGAATAACATATATCAAGTACACCATATATTATTATATCCCTATAATATTTAAGAGATGATGACTTGTATCTGCTATCATCATCATCAGGTCAGTAATGTCATCAGGGAATTATATGAAACACATAGACGTGCCTATAAAATTCGAGAGGTTTTTTCCTTGGGATTCTATCATCAGATTCTGACTTGGTAATGGGATCAATGGGTAAGTGGACTTTCACAAATCAATAAAAAATTAAATCCGTCCACAATAACGAAAAAATATAAAGTTAACGAATACAAAACCTCTTTTGAAAACAGAAATCGGTTAAAAACATGTAAACGGATCTGACTTTAAGAAGTTGCCTTAAATATTTTTTAAAAGGACAGCTATATAAAAGTTATTTTTACTTAAGTTGTAATGTTAAAAATTTTTTAGTCCAAATAAAAAGATTGTAAAATATCCATAAATAGAGTATATTTTTAAGAAATGTATTAATATTTATTTATACATATCTAAATATGTCAATAATTTATTTTTGTATTTTTCCACAACTGCTTATTTATCTGGTTTATATTTACATATATTATTATATTTATAAAACACCTTCAACACTTCTTTATATAGAGGCCATCGTGGCGCAGTGAAACAGTTTCTGACTGTAAAACGCGATGATTGTGGGCTCAATCTTCAGTCGAGGGAATAAATTATTTTCAATTCCGTGCTCTGCAAGACAAAGTGCGGCTACATAACATGCACTTATTTTTATTTAGGTGTAAATGGATATAAAATGAACAACATTGATTGACTCTCACTAATATTATCCTTTTTAGGATTTACATGAACTCTAAATCCTAAAAAGGATAATATTAGTGATAGTCAATCAATCAATCAATCAGCTTCACGCTGTATCTCGCACACAGCAGGGTCAGGGCAGGGACAGAGGGAACCTAGTGTTAAGACACTCCGTTCCCCACTTTCCGCCGAGTTCTGGAGGCATTGCGTTTTGAGTGACGGAACTCAACGCCGCGTTTTAGCTAGACACCAGAGCGAAGAAATGAAAATATAAATGTAAATAAATATTTCATTTACTCGAAATATTAAGTCCTTAAAAGAAAAGCGAGCTATATGATTTTTTACAGTTTCACGCTTTATCCTGCATAAAGGAGGGTAGAGGGACCTAGTGTTAAGGCACTCCGTTCCATACATACCGGCCAATTTTTGAGATATAGTGTTTTGAGTGGCGGAATTCAACGCCACTCATGTCAACCAGAGCAGTGAAATGAGAATAATAAGCCATCACATTTTTTGAAATTAAAAATTTCTTTAAGTACGGTTTTCGACATTTGTTTGTAGATAAAGAAACTAAACTAAACTAGCTTCACGCTTTATCACTAGCGGGGTAGTCAGAGAGAACGGAGCGCCAAACGCTACGGTCTCTACATACATCTTTCGCCTCGTACACTGTCATCAACCTCTTCATACGTGCCCTCCGGGGGGTCTCCATGGTTTTTACGTGACCTTCCTCCAGTATCTTTGATACTGTGTTTCCGAAGGTCAACCGAGGTCTCTCCCTACCTCTCTTAAATTATAGATCACGTTCATTAAATGCGTGTAATATTTGCATAGCGATATATGTATGTAATAATCGGCCTCGTATTGGCCTCGTCTGATCTAAATAAAATTCGTCCACGCAAAATACGTATCTTGGAAAGATTATTATATTAAATCTTATCATAAGTTTGAAAGTAAAAATTTAAAGGTTTTTGAGTTAAAAGTGGGTTTGAATAATTATTTAGACCGATTTGTAATGTCTCTAAATGGATGAGAAATGAACAATAGAATTTTATGACATTGTTCTTAATATCTATATTTTTTTAGTTGTGTAGCGGAACTCAATGCCACGTTTTTTCATGCCAGGTGTCGCCAAATACTCTCTGTTACTGGCATTGGACGAATATCCTAATAATTATATAGACTTACATATATAAGTTGCGTCTGAATGATCTTTACACTATTTCTTAACTAATACAGTGCACAAGGGCTGATATAATTCAAATCCAAAATGTTATCTCAATTCAAAATATTTATATAGATAAGTTGTTTATTTTATAATGTATTGTAACATAAATTATTTTTTTTATCAATACTCAGCCAAAATGATAGTAGCTTATCACGTTATTCTATTTCTAAATAGTTAGCGATAAGGGTACATTCAGTAGAGCAATTGACGAAAATTCTCTAAAAACATTAGATACTTATTAGGACCTTGAATAAGTCCCTGCTGTTTTTTTTTGTTTAAAAAAAGTTAATTTAAAATATAATGCTTATAATGACATTACTCAAAGTATTGTCCATCATTAGAGACCACTTTCTCCCATCTCTCTGGTAGCAATTGAATCCGCTGTCGGAAAAATGACTCATCGTTCGAGGCAATCCAGGAATCAAGCCATTTTTCGGCTTCTTCAAAAGAATGGAAGCGCTGCACTATGGATAATGGTAGAACAACGGCAGATCAAAATTCATTTTTACTAAAGTCGTCCCTGACGCACTTTTTATTTTTTTTTAATAGTATAATAGTGGACCCTTAATGTAATGAATTATTTTTTCGTGAATTACATTTGGAATATATTTTTTTTTATTGTGAGAAATTGTAATACGTAAGAATGTCTATTTCAGGTTGTTCGCATCGATATTTTAAACTTAATTTCCTTAAAAAAAATGTGCAAATAGGTATGAAGTGATATATATTTTTAAAAAGCCTATAGTATGTAGATTTTAAAACAATTATTATATTGTGGATTTTTTGACTATATTCCTATAAAAAATATTAACAATGAGTGAAGAGAAAAAAAGTAC
>JAAIXJ010000799.1:43651-55027 GCA_013403705.1 Heliconius hermathena | reverse complement strand
TGTCTTCAAATTTTGTCGGTACTCCAGAACGCTCTTTGTCTTCAAGGTCAAAATCATTACTTTTGAAGCGCCTAAACCAGTCTCTGGACGTTGTATTCGACAAAGCATTGTCACCATATGTCTCAACGAGAATTCTGTGTGCTTCTGCTGCAGATTTTTTCTGAATAAAGCAGTGCAATAAAATTCCCCGCAAAAACACTTTATTTGGCACAAAAGTACACAATTTCACAAAGGGAAAATAAATATGTAGTTGACACTGTAGTAAACACTATTCTACTATAATTTGAGGTTACATATAGTACTACTTTGGTGATTCGTTACCGTACGAAATGACACGCACAGAGAGCCGCAACGTCATCTTTCAGAAAACAGCGAGAACTTATTCATTCACCTAATAATAATAGTGTTGATTTTTTTCATACATGTTGTGTTTATTTTATCTTAAAAAATAGAAATATTACGTATAACATCTTTTGAATGGCATAAATATTATAATGTATCACTTCTTATGACCATTGCAAGAGAATTTTCATTTCACCGAGTGGGAATCGAACCCACAGCCGCTTTGACGCGACGGCCTAATAAGGTAGGCGAAATTCAAAATAATATTTTGCTAAATAATGTATATATGTTTATTTGTGCGTTATATACGCGTTCGCATTTTTTTTCATTTTTTATATTTTTTTTCCATTATTTATACTGTAACATATTCTCCTCTTATATTTTAACTATTCTATCAATGATTTTATTGAAATATTACTATACAATAGTACATGTGGTAATATTAATAAGAATAGTATTTTAATAAAAACTTATTGTTATTTACATTTACAGTTTATTTAATATCTGTCATTTATGTATTTCAATATTGTAATTTATTTATTTATCACTTATATACATATATAAAATCATACATACATTTTATTGAATTTATGTATTTTATAGTAAGTATTCGTATAGTAAGTAACTGGTAAGGTGTTCTAACATTTACGCCTACCCTCTTGTCGACGGCATATTTTATATATAACTAAACATCGCAATTCCAGCTTCGTCCTT
The DNA here is from genome assembly GCA_013403705.1 of Heliconius hermathena. Lineage (NCBI taxonomy): Eukaryota > Metazoa > Arthropoda > Insecta > Lepidoptera > Nymphalidae > Heliconius > Heliconius hermathena. The sequence continues at coordinate 53,971 of JAAIXJ010000799.1, read as the reverse complement.
CATCCTTCTTTCATTCTTTTTCTGATATTGTATTTGACTTCCAGTAAAAAAAGGCCAGTCGTAACGCAGCGGCACGAAGTGTGACTGTAAAACCGACTGGTTGTGGGTTCGATCTCCACTTAAGGAGATGAAATATTTACTTAAATTTATATTTCCATTTCTTCGCTCTGGTGTCAAGGCTAAGCGCGGCGTTGAGTTCTGCCACTCAACACGCAATGCCTCTAGAATTCGGCAGAAAGTAGGGAAACGGAGTATCTTAACACTAGGTTCCCTCTGCCTACAGTGTGAAGCTGATAAAAAATATTATGTACCTAATAAAAAGATTACAATTTTATCCCTTAATTCGGATTTTGTAACGAATGTTTAATATGTGTGAAACTTGAATGATCGACAAATAAAACGATTTTAAATAACAATGAGAAATTATTAACTATTATATTGAATAGACACCGTGATATTCTCGAGTGTGTATCGAACCCACAATCGCCTCCGTTTTCTAACGTCGTAAGTACTATTGCGCCAGAACGACCTCTTTAATAAATATATCAAGTTTAATAATATGTTTACTAATTGGGTCCCCACAAGCATGTCGTAAATAATATATTTATAGATAAGTAAGTAAAAACAATAAATATAATATAAACATTAATTATACGTCGACCCCGAGCAAAGCCACAGTATAAATATAGTGTTCTATTAATGATAGTGGCATTTGATAACCTGACCCACTTAGAACTGTATTAGAAGATACAAACAACACTTATTAGATAAATGGTTCAATTTAAAAGTCTACTACCCACTGTTCTACTGATTCAAAAGTATGAACTTTACAATATAATTTTAAATTTAAAGTTTTAAATTGAAAAAAATATGGCTATAATGCGTACTACCTATGGGTATGGGTAATATATATAATATTTGAAATACTAATTATACTAATTAGTACGGTCGATGAGTCGTGGCCACCCTGCAATTAGCTTTTTCATATTTTTGATTATTTTCTTACTGAGTGTACAATGCGTATAATTTCAGAAATTCTAATAAATAACCATATTTTGTAAGGTATATAGATGATACCTTATATACATGATACCTTATATATATAAAATATTTTTGTCGGGTATATGAAGTACGATCGACTACAACGACAACCACGTTCCCCTCTTTTCCATCCACCCAGTGTTGCTGTAGAGGTCAATAGGGCTAACAACCTAAACCTTCGAAAAAGTAAAGTTCGAAAAAAAAACGAAGACGTCGAAAACTATAATTTATATGATATATAGTAAGCGGAGGGATCTAATATGAAGACGCAATGTTATCCATTTACTATCAATTTAAAAAATTTAAACACTTTATTTATTATTATATTTTCTAATTACACTATTTATTTCCATTCCAGATATCCATAATATATGTAAATTCCCTTTGATTACAGAGAAAGAGCACCCAGAAGACGATGACGATCCAGATTTTCTCATCTCAGCCATATCAGAAGACACTCCTCACATCCCTTATAGACCTCTTAAGAGGACAACGGAGGATATTCTAGAGAGGTCAAGAGAGTATTATAACCTGATGGCAAAAAGGCGAACAGTTAGAAACTTTAGTACAGAACCAATACCTCAGGAGGTGTTAGAGAATATTGTTAAAACTGCAGGTAAATTAAAGTACTTAAAGATTAAGCTTTTAAAATTTTGATAAATGATAATAACATGCCTGTTGTGGTGCAGGGACACAAGCGTATGTAAGTAACGTGACGGTTGCGGGTTCGATCCTCACTCGGGGGAATTAATGATTATTTATTAACATTTTCATTTCGTCGCTCTGTTACCAAGGTCCGGCGTTGAGTTCCGCCCTGAACACGCAATACCTCGAAAAATTCGGTGGAAAGTGGGAACGGAGTGTATTAACACTAGGTTCCCTCTGCTATATGCGGGAAACAGCGTGAAGCTAATTTTGATAGCAAGAGATATCATTCCTTTCTGGATTTTCCACCCATTGTTGATGAGCATATTTTTAATAATACGAGTTACTTATAAAAGATCAATTTAGTAGTAGGTAGAATTGATTTAAATATTAGTAGGAAGATACATTTATTGACTTTAATTATTTTGGTCACTGCACGATTTTTTTATTATGGTATCAATATAATAGTTATATGTTAAGAGATGAAGTCCATTCATCAGAATTACTTTATTTAGAGTACTTCTTGGTGTTTTACATATTTTACTTTTGATATAACTCACTCTCATACCTAAGTATATTTTTGAACTAGATTCATTGATAATCACTGAAAAGCATTTTTTTAAATGTGCGATCCTGATATTTTTGTATATCTAAAGACGATATAAGTATAACAATCAAATGAGAAAATTGCACGCACAGGCCTAATTTACAATGCAACAAAGCCACGCATACCTCGTTACTATAGCGAGGAAATGAAAATATTAAATATTTAATTTCCTCGAGTATGAATCGAACCCACAACCTGCCGCGTTTACAGCCACAAGCTTGTGTCCCTGCGCCACTACTGGCCTCTCAAATATTAGTTCTTATTTTTTAACACGTTAACATTCCATCCAATCCTTGTATTTTGGAGTTGCTAAGAAGATTTTTTGCTCATACAAACAGATTACTGAGAAGTATACCTTTACTCATTTGTTTCTTTTTTAACTAAATCCTTAACCCTGGGTTCGTCACTAGGCACTTTCATACACAAACAGTCGCTACTGGGTAAAAAATACCACATTATTCATAATTTTCTATGATGTATATAACAAATAGATGTATATAACAAATACAATAAAGTCAACTTTATTATTCATATTCTTCAAAACTTTATAATTAGTATTATTTTTGCTTTGGAAAGATGCAAACTGAAATTAGGTAATATAAGAAGTCACTATACTCCCGAGTGTGCCTTATTATCTTTGATAATAACGTAGGCATTATCTAAGGTATAATCCCTATTTTAAGAAATCCATAAAATATTCTTATTATCTAAATAGTCTTTTCCCAATTGCACACGTAATGTTAGCACATGTGAAATGTTATTGTAATATGCTTTCTGCTTAGCATCACTGACATCGATTTCCTCGTGATCCTCAATTTCTGATGTAATTTCATTGCGACTATTCTTATTGTAAAATCTATTTTGTAGTACTAACTGAAATTGAGAAATTTATCAAAAAAATTTCACCCATTCTTAATTTACATGCGTTAATGCTACTCCGTCCAAGGGCGTGGTGCCAACTGTCAGCCACTTGGGGAGCACGTCTCTTGTTTCTAAGCAGAAAGGTACCTGAAGCGGCAAGTCTCTAAATTGTGTAGAAAATAGATATATATATTTTTGTTACCTCTGTGGTATTTTTTACCGTGTACCGACGAACGCCGGGTTTAAGACGTCACAATGACGCAGATGGCATGATACTTAGAGCGGCATTTGGTTCAACCACCCAATATGTAATAATATTTTCAACGCGGAGAACGGAGGATAATTTTAAATTTCACTACTCGCAAATAGCAAAAAATATGCTGCAATTGCAAAAGAGACAAAGCTTGGCGTTGAGTTCAGCCACTCAACATACAATGTTTTAAAAATTAGGCAGCAAGTAGGGAACGAAGTATTTTAACAATAGGTTCCTCTGGGTACCCTGCTACATGAGAGATGCAGAGTGAAGCTAAAAGAAATATTTCAAAATTAATATTTATTATATCTTAGAATCGCGTACAAAATTCTTTTATAATAAAACCTGTTTAACAATCCTATATAAAATATTTTTCCGTTTTTATGTTACGTACATATGTTTTGTTTTTGCGCATATTTAAAACGTATGAAGTGTGAGATAATATTTAATGATGAAGCCATAGTTTTTTCTTTACAATAAATATAAGTGTGTATTATCTCTCAGTGCCGCAGTGTTTAAAATTGCTGCCTCGATTTTCAAGTGAGGGACTGTCCATTTTTATAGAAATACAAGCTTCACATTTCCTCGAAAATTCAACATTAATCTACTGATATTGCCTCCAAAGTACATTCTAGAAGCTTACTTTATAATACATTGTTTAGTTAACTACGAATATATACATACAAAGACTTTGTACAAAATGATTATAATCTAATGTCAATTCTAAAATTCCATTTCAAGGAACATCTCCATCCGGAGCGCATACACAGCCTTGGACGTTCGTAGTAGTCCAAGATCCTGAAACCAAATCAGCTATAAGGACCATAGTAGAGGAAGAAGAAGAGCAAAATTATTCCAGAAGAATGTCCCGACAATGGGTCGCAGATCTAAAGCCTTTTGCAACTAATTATATAAAGCCATACCTGTCTGAAGCGCCAGCATTAATTTTGATGTTCCGACAAACATACTCTTGGAGGAATGATGGGAATAAACGAATGCATTATTATAATGAAATTAGTGTTGCAATCGCTGCTGGTTTTCTGTTAGCTGCTGTTCAGGTAATTTTTTTTAGGTAAAGGGAACCTGGGAACCCATTCTGTGGACATTGCGTGTCGAGTGGCGAAACTCAACACCGCGCTTCGCCACGTTACCAGAGTGAGGAAATGAAAATATCAAATATTTAATTTCCTCGTGTGGGAATCGAACCCACAACCTATCACGTTTACAGTCGCACGCTTGTGCCCCGGCGTCATTAATATAAGTTTTAAAATGAAAAGCAATGGAATAAATATCTTGTCTATATACTTATGATTTATTACATGATAGTCAGTTGTTAATTGCTAACGTCGTATCATACAAGTTCGATTTCCGCATACATGAATAAATGGACCTCTTTATACATTACTATAATATATTATATTGTATTAGGTACCGTTGCATTGCCAATAACATTTTGTATTGTCACTGAGAGGTAGAAAGTAGAGTGATATATCATATAATAAATATCCTTATAAACATTAAATTACATCATATATAAATATAGCAGGGAGGATTCAGAGAGTATGTAGGGACGTAGTGTCTTAACAATTGATTCCCTCTGTCTACCCTAAGTAACTTTTCCCATATTTGTGATAATCAATGCGAAATACATATTTTTTATAATTATTTTCAGTACTGTGGCCTTGCAGCTTTAACATCTACCCCCCTTAATTGTAATAACCGTTTAAGAGACCTCCTCTCAAGACCCCCCAACGAGAGACTCGAACTTCTATTACCGATAGGGAGACCACACCAAGAAACAACTGTACCGGACATACGAAGGAAGGATCTAGAACAAATAATGGTGAATGTTTGATCTCAATTGAAACTAATTGCTCAATTTTTGTTATTTATTTAAATTGAAATATATGATTTTTTTACCTTTTTTCGTTCCTTTTCGCAAGTTTCTTTTATTTTTAATTCATTTTCAGACGATGTCAGAAAATATAAATTTTAGAATATTATATCATCTATATTATTAGTATAACCTGTGTCCTGTTTTGACGTTCAAGTCGTATGTTGCATGTTGTATTGAGGGTACTCATGGCGGAGGAGCACAAGCGTGTGAATGTAAACACGACCTGTGGAGTTCACATTAGCACGGAATTGAACCCACAACTGGATGTGAATTTAATTTTGAATATTTTCAATTCCTCGCTTTAGTAACGAGGCAAAGCGCAGAGTGGAGATCCGACACTCAACGCGCAATCTACAGAATTCGATGGAAAATAAAGAACGGAAATGTTTTAATGGGGACCAAGTGTCTCAAATCTGTGCACACATTAGTTCTGATTTTGATCTAGCGCTATGCATATCTGATTTATGTATCTTCTGATTTTCCATCTTCGAATGGATCTTTTAATTAAAACTTAGTTTTAGGTAGTAGAGTAATTAATTTAATAGCCCTATCAGTATTGCTTTTGAGAATTTCTTTCCCATGGAATTACTGGTAAAATTACGGGGAATTATGATCCCGGTAAATTTAATAGTTATAATAAGTTCTAAAAAGTAAACTACTAGAAAAGATCGTTGCATATGTCATTTTTTATATTTTTTTCGTAACCATGGTCTTATTATATTATAATTATTTTCAGTACGTTCGATTAAATAAAAAAAACAAAATATTTTAAAAGAAGTTTATCAAAACAGTAAAAAAATACAAAAACAATCGACAGCCCCAAAATTATTGTTAATTCGGGTTCACCAAAAACTTATTTAAATTTGGCTACAAAACAAAATGTGCAATACTTTAGATTAAAAGGCCTAAAGATTAACCACAGCGGCCGCGGCGGCGCCGACGTCGCCTGCGTCGACAGCTGCGCCGCCGTCTGCGCCGACTGCGGCTCCGCCGTCGTCTGCGACTGCGGCGGCGACGGCGGCGACTAGATCCACAGCGCTTTTAGACAAATTTTGTTGTAAGATATATTTATTATCAGTTCCACGATTTATCCCGCATATAGCAGGGTAAGTCTCTGTATCCTGCCTAAATTCACGACACTGCGTGGACCTTCTACGCCGCGCTTTATCTTGGCAGAACGGGAAAATTAAAACGATTCATTCCACTGGGACGGACTGCTCTCACAACCATTGCGGTAACAGTCAGATACTGTTTCACTGCGCCACGATAGCCGCTAGATATATAGTACCTAATAGTTAACTTAACTTAACTTCACGCTTTATCCCTTACGGGGTAGTCAGAGAGAACGGAGCGCCAAACGCTACGGTACGGTACGGTACGGTACCTAATAGTTATTATAATTAAATCAGCTTCACGCTGTATCCCGCACACAGCAGGGTAGGCAGAGGGAATCCAGTGTTAAGACATTCCTTTCCTCACTTTCTACCGAATTCTGGAGGCATTGCGTGTTGAGTGGCAGAACTCAACGCCACGTTTTGCCTCGACACAAGAGCGAAGAAATGGAAATATAAATTTAAGTAAATATTACATCTTCTCGAGTGGAGATCGAACCCACAACCAGTTGGTTTTACAGTCACACTTCGTGCCGCTGCGTCACGACTGGCCTATGGACTTTTTTAATTTAATTTTAATTATTATAATGTAGACCATCAGTACAAGCAGTAATTGGCATTACGCTCATATATGTTCATAATTTCTACTAGATAAAACAAAAAAAATCTTATCAAATCAGCTTCGTGCTGTATTCCGCACTCAGCAGAGTAGGCAGAGGGAATCTGGGAACCTGTTAACACACTTCGTTACAATTATGGGATTCCATCAATTATGGTATGGAACTTAACGCCCAGCTTGAGCGTAGGTACCAGAGCAAAGAAATTCAAATATTAGTAAATAATAATTCATTTCCTCAAATAAGGATTGAATCCAAAACCGTCGCATTACATTACACCCTAGTGCCCCTGCGCCACGGGCCGCGCCCTGGGCCTCTAATAAAAAAAAAATATTATAAATGCAAATTCGCTTACATGGACATTAACAGAAAAAAAGGTCTTATTTGTACATTTGTAAGTATTTGAGCACTCACCCGTCGCGACCTGCGGCGTCGTTTGCGGCGCGGCCGGCACGCGTCCTCGGGCGGGTCGGAGCGCGACCGCGTCAGGGAGCGAGGCTGATGCGCGTTGCTGTTGTCGCTGCGCCTGCTGGGAGTTTAATGGCAATTACTTTTGTAATAAACATTGCTATTAGAAAATGGATATATTACGTTATAGGTTTTTTAAAAGAGTGAGGCCGTCGTGGCTCATCGGCGCAACGTTTGCCTGTAAATGCGACGCCTGTACGTTCGATTGCTACTTGATGGAATAAATATTTTAATTTCCTCTCTCTGGTGACAAGACAAGCAATGTTTGAAGTAAAGAATTGGTCGGTGCGTAGGGAACGAAATGTCTTAATACGGATTCTTTTCTGCGTACTCTGCTATTTTCGGTGTACAGATTGAAAAATATAAGGCTATAAAAGAATGCAACAAAATAACGCACTTTTTGGGAATTTTCTCTTCGGTAACTCCCCGACGGTCCCTGAAATTACAAAGGTAACAAAATTAAAATAAGGCCAGTCGTGGCGGACGGGGTACAAAGTGTGACTGTGAACGCGACTGGTTGTGGGTTTGATCCCCAATCAAATAAAAATAAAATAAATAAATTAGCTTCACGCTGAATCCCGCACACTGCAGGGTAGGCAGAAGGAACCTAGTGCTAAGACACTCCGGTGCCCACTTTCTGCTGGATTCTGGAGGCATTGCGTATTGAGTGGCAGAACTCAACGCCGCGCTTTGCCTCAACACCGAAGAAAAGAAAGAAGAAATGGAAATATAAATTTAAATTTAATCACCACTCGAGCAAATGAAATATTTATTTAATTTATATTTTCATTTCTTCACACTGGTGTCGAGGCAAAAAGTGCCGCCACTCAACTTGCAATGCCACCAGACTTCGGCCGAAAGTGAGGAATGTAGTTTCTTAACACTCGGTTCCTTCTACTACTACTGTGTTCGGGATACAGCGGAGAAGGTGATTTGATTTTAAAATTTAAATTTTTAGGTTAATATAGGTCACACATTCATTATATAATATCAATTTAAATTAACCTTTTTGTAATTGCTTGAGTCCAAAAGCTTCTCTTATAAAATAGTTTCAAAAACATTTTTTATAAAAGTTTTCATATAGTTTCTTCCCATACTCACGTGTTTTCGACGGTCTTAGTGTCATTGTGACCGCTCTGTGCGTGACGCCGCGCCGCCGCCGCCCGCCGCCGCCTGCACACTACAGATGCTCAACGGTGGGCTATAGCTAGGGGACCTCAGTACCTATCCATTTCAACCCCATTTCTGTTCAGCGATTTTCATTGCTTCAAGAGATATTAGGGAAAAGAAGGAAGGGAGTAAAATAGTTAGGCGTAAGGCACTGAGGTCCACAATCCATAAACCACTGTTGATCTATCGATCGTGTTCAACTTGTATCCTGTATACCGATTATATTTAATATGTCGATTATATTTAAATTATTTTAAATTCCCTGCTATGGTAAAAAAAGCAACTACGCGTAGTGTCTCGGAAATTGGTCACAACGCTAGGTTGTCCCTGTCTTCCCAGCTATAGCGGGATAAAATCAATTTTTTTTTCAAAATAGTAACTAAATTATAGATCATATTTGTGTAAAATAAAACAATTATTACTTTTAGCACCTTTTGCACCTTTTGTCTTTTTTATAAATTTTAGTAATTGTTATTATATTGTTTTTTCGTTTTTTAGTGCAATAAAGTATTATTATTATTATTAAATTATTTTGATACCACCGTACTATAAAAAGTAAGCGCGGCGTTAAATTACGCCACTCACACACGATAAGGAGTGTGATGTGACCATTCATTGTCTCTACCTACTGTCTAATTTATTAAAGATTAGAACAAACTATAAAATATATCCGATAATTATATCCAAAACAAACTTTTGCTTAATATTCAAATAAGTTTTAATCTTCGCGGTGTACTGTGGGGCGCCCGTCTCGCTGCGCTTGCGCATAAACGTTACTAGGTCTTCGTTTATCTTGCCATCGGGCTCCATGCCGCAGGTGTTTGTGTCTTCAATTGTTAAATCATCCCATCTAGAGAAAGAAATTTAATAAATTATTCTACTTTTTAGCTTCACGTTGTATGTATCCTGCTTAAAGCAGGGTAGGCAGGGTGCTTAAAGCAGGGCAGGCAAAACCAAATTAAATCAGCTTAACGCTGTAACCTAGTGTTAAGAAACTCCGTTTCCCACTTTCCGCCGAATTCTGGAGGCATTGCGCGCTGAGTGGCGGAACTCAACGCCGCGCTTTGCCCCGACACCAGAGCGAAGAAATAAAATATAAATGTGAATAAATATTTCACTTCCTCGAGTGGGGATCGAACTCACAACCAGCCGATTTTACAGTCACACTATATGCCTCTGCGCCACGACTGGCCTCTATTTAAAATTAATTTCTATATTTAAAATTAATTTATTTTTTCCCACTCCAATAGACAAAACGCGGATGTGTTCTGCCACTCATCACACAAATGTCTCGAAATCAGCATTTCAGTATAAATAGCAGTGCTTGATTTTATCATATACCTACATAAACATATACATTTATAAGCCACCACTATAATAAAATGTCTGTCTTTCACTATAAACTCTTCTTTGTGATTTGGTAATATTAGGAATAACAAAAAAGTGGGTCCAGGCCAGTCGTGGCGCAGGAGCGTGTGTATGTAAACGCGACGGGTTTGTGGGGTCGTTTCTTAGTCGGAGAAATGAAATTAATATTTCCATATCATCGCTTTGGTCCCGAGGCGTGACGTAGAATCCCTCCATGTATACCACTTCGTTTTATTTGCTAAAATATAAGTGTAACAGCGACAGGTAAAAACTTTATATAT
>JAAIXJ010000799.1:0-43551 GCA_013403705.1 Heliconius hermathena | reverse complement strand
TACCAAAATAATTTAGTTCCACCTGCACACTTCTTAGATGACATTTTAATAATAGATAATAGAAGAAGAATAAAATATTCATTAAAATGTGTTTTATTTATAAATAATAAACATTAATGCTAAAACAACTCAGTAATCACATATTTTATTCTTCTTCTATTATCTATTATTAAAATGTCATCTAAGAAGTGTGCAGGTGGAATTATTTTGGTATCTACCCCAACTAAGGTATGGTACCTTATATATATAATACTCATAACATGAGCACAGCAGCCTACCATTCGTCTTCCTACAATACAATTGCAGTATTTCATAGCAATAGCTTCCCTTCCTCTACGAAATCTGTCAACTAAAATGTAACAGAAATATATTTTCCTGCTTATATGTCGGGATTATATCACACCTCTAAGTAACCAGGTTGTGGTGGTTTTCATCGTCTAAAGGTCGTCGGACTAGGGTATTGCAGTGTCCATTGGCTATCCCACAATTCACACAGCGATTCATATCCATAGCGTGGCGGTCGTAAGATCCAAAAGATTTCAGAGTCCAGTGGGGAAGCGAGGGTCGTACAAAATAGGCAGAGTCAAAATCCGAGAAAAATAAAGCAGCAGTCGTTGAAAATATCAAACAAAAGGGAAAACACTCAAAACGCATCGACACGAACGTAATGACAGAAGCAAATGTTTTTTTTTTATTTTTTTATTTAATGGCCTGATTTTGCGATGACAAACAGAAGCAAAAATGCAATAAATCATTAGACAAAGTGTCATTGTCAATCAGCTGTCACATCTTTGATTTAAAATATGATTGACTTTAATCGATTAATAAAAAATAAGATTTAGGATCTAAATCTTATTTTTTCATTTTTCTCTACTTCCAGAATGTCAATTAATTTATTATTTGCTATTCTAAAAATAATAAAAAAATAGTATTTTTTTAGATCACATCTCAATTCTTACGTTTAGGCCCAAAAGTTTCATTCTCCTTTATACCGTAATAAAAAATGTTGAAGATTGTAAGTAAATTTCTCTTAAGGAAATCCAAAACGAAGCAAAGATACGAGCTATAATACGAAGATATTATATAAATAGGTATCTACATAACAATACTATATACTATATAATATAATAAAAATATACTTACCGATGCTTGTCTAAATAGTTAACTGATTGTAAAATATGTATATATCAAAGGTAAAAGAATTTTGAAAAAGCTAAGTCTAAAAATTCACAAACTATAACATGACTACATGAATTTCTTTGTTCAAATAAATCTATAAAATATTTTTGTACCATTTCTATCAAAAATATTCTATGTGGCCAGTAAATTATTTGGAAAAAGGTTATGTTTTAAAATTATTTTTTTCATCAACGTCGTTGCTACTAAATCTTTTTTAATAAGATTTATTTTTCACTTGAAAATAGGATTATTTTACAATTATCTAAATGTGATAATCATCCAGCTGAACTAGTCAGTTAACTAGCGAGTTATAGGTGGTTTCACCATCTAGCGTCTAATATATCTTAATAGAGTGTAGAATGGAAGCGATTTAAGATTGTCTTTCCGAATCCTCTCAAAAATAAAATTGCAAAACGAAAATAAAATAAAAAAAATAAAATATGATTTTAAATGTTTTGTCATATACTCGTATACGGGTACATAATACAAAAATACTTATTTGGAAAACGTATAAAAATTTGAACGTAGCGGGACTCGAACCCGTAACGTATGGCTCAGTGGTCAGAGCGCCTGATCGGTTTCTAGGAGGCGTGGGTTCGAGTCCCGCTACGTTAAAATTTTTATACGTTTTCTAAATAAGTATTTTTTTCCTAAGTGTGGATCAACACTTTAAAAATGTTAAAAATACATAATACAAGTAACCCAATTTTTGAGTCAAAACATTACTTTTTACTTTGAGTATGACGTCATCGGAAGTATCTGTACTTCTCTTACAGAATTTCCTGTAAAAAAATCAATTCTTAACTTACAAGGTAGTGACATAAACTGTTAATTTATTTAAAATGTAGGTTAATGGGATTTCGGTCTCGAGCGTAAAAAAACGCTTTTACTATAGTAACTTCAATTGCTAGATAAGTTCTAATTTTTATTTACATAAGATCTATTTTTCTTTAACACAATCTTAAGAAAGTGTAAGATAAAAATAATTCGGAATCGTTCGTGTATTTCCGTAGCAGTTCGCGCCCGCCCGCCTTAAGAGATGCGCCCGCGCACTAGGCGGATATAATTAATGAATTAAACTATTTAAATTATTCAAGAAAATAATTAATATATAAATATTAAATATTTGTTTATAATTATAAATTAGAAAGATAAAGACTAACTTCGAAGTATTTTAATAAGGTTAAATGGTGTATAGCAAAGTAGTCTAATGTGTTTCTAATCTTATTTGTGTAATATAAGAATGTGAGCGTGTCTAGAAATATATTTGAGTCTAGCGATTTAAGTGAATATGGTGCGAATAAAATAATTGTATTGAATCTTTAGTTATCGTGATAAAAGAGATATTGTTGATCTAACAAATATTACTTTTTGTCTACACAAGAGATGCATTCCTTCTAAAGTTTTATGATCCATTTCAACTTATGATGAAATTGAGTATATTTTTATTATTTTATATAACCAATTTGCTTTAAGTGAGATAATATTTGTAATTCAAAATGACGTCAGCAAAAGAGAACTGTGATGTAATTGATAGCATTCAGATTAAAGAAGAAAAACCTCGTGTATCTGAGAGAAAAGAATCAAAAGATTTATCAGAATTACCTCCTATAGGCACTTCTTTACATAAGAGACGTAGAGGGGAACCCCCAGCAACTTTATCTGTAAAATCCCCTCAAACGCCATCTGATGCAGAAGGGTCTTCTCCTTGCACAGCTGGACCAACATCCGACGAGCCATGGAATATCCAAGATGGAGATACAACAGACCCAGAAGCACTTTGCGAAAATATGCTGCAAAGATTACAAAATCAAGACAATCCAATATCTCGACGTGGTAGAGATCTAGCGTCACGTACAAAAGATACATTAGAAGCTTTAGACCAACTTGACAAGTTACTTGAGTTACTAGATCAATTTGTAACTTTAAAAGATCATAATGCCAGACTTCTTAGGAAATTACGTGATGTTAATCATCTAAAACGACTTCATAACGCACACATAAAAATCGACCAAGAGAATGAAAGATTGAAAGATGAAGCTAAAGAATTAGAACTTATCAATGAAGCATTGGACGCAGAATTTGAATGTGAATATGGCCAAGCAATTTTTGATGCTGTTGTTGTTGGAGGTAGAAGTATGAAAAGAACTGGATCTAGATGGAAGTCTCATTCTAGGTTCGGTGGTTCCCTGTTAAGGAAACAGAGATCAAGATCAGCTGGTGGAGAAGAAAGTGATGTAGCTCCTGGTACACCTCTCAGAAGAAGGTCTGATGGTATTTTTTCAAAAGAAGTCGAGAAATCGAAAGTTTCTAATTGGACAAGAGTGAAAGCAGCTTTCAAGTAAGGTTTTTATTGAACTTTTTTATTTTAATAAATGACATGCTTAAAGCTTATACCTCTTATACATTTTTGGCAGGTAAAAAGTGATATGTGGTATCATTACTATGTTCTTTCTGTCTATGTGTGCAATTAAAAATATCAATGACAGGTTATAGTACCTGAAAAGTTTATTTTCTTGATTTTATCATAAGGATATTAGTCATCGTAATATTAAACCGGAACCTAATGCAGTGAGCATTAGGTTCCAGTTTTCAACAAACAAAGTCTCTAAATGTAACGTAATTTAAAAATGATTATACCAGTACAAAACGAAATATAATTTAGTTTATATCCATTTATATGGGCATTTTTTTTTCTTTTAAGATACCATAACTCTTCGATAAAAACTTCGAAGCTTTATCAATAATTGTTTAACTTAGTGTTTTAAGGTATTTAAGGTAACTTAAAATTAATGTTTCATCGCTTATACTAATTTTCTCAATTTTTTTTAAATAGTCAACGTTAAATATAATTAGTTATTATGCAGGACCCAGCTCTAGTCAATAAATAATTTTCTTTATTTTTAGATGGGAAAAAGCTCAATGGCCACCAGCTACTATAGGTGGTGCAGCAGCAGTAGCAGCAGGTGCTATGGTAGGAGCTGTTGCCTTAGCTGGCTCCAGTCCGGGTCCACTTCCCAACCCAGAACCGAGGGATTCAGCCAGTTTGACGCCAGGCAGTGTTATATCACTTACACCTAATTCTTCGTGTGAAGAATTGAGGATGGAAACAGGTAGATTTTAATCCTTTTTAATTTTTGTAATATCATTTCTTTTTAGGTTTTCTGTAAAGTCATGTTTTTCTACATTATTTTCTTTAAAGCTAAGATAAATTACTCAAATAAAATAATGATGGAAGAAATAATTTTTCTCTTTATAAAATTATTTGTTAGTGTAGGAAATGAATCCGTGGATTCCATTCGTACTCAAATTACTCATATAACATCAGTCAATATATACATGAATATGTGTTCTATGTATTTATTATCACTATTAGCTCTAACAAGGAGTTATATAATAGTATTGTATGAGGTCTCCAACTTAAATTAAATTAATATTATTATAATTAAATTAAAATAGCATTAAATTAAATTAAAAAGATATAGGAACACATTTCAATATAACATTTAAAAATAAAACTTATAAGCTGTTGAAAATGTTTTACTCATACTCAATAAAACAAAGAATAAGAATGTAAGTACTTGATGATAGGAATCTATTTCCGGTGCAAGAATGCGTGAGCGCATCCTCAATATGCATTGACTTTTGATCACGTGTACAAAAACACGCAAATAACTTACTTAAATGTAATACTGTTTGTTCTTAGTAGTTTTTTTACTAATATAATTTATAATTTTATCATCAATTTTGGTAATTGAAAATGAACTCATTTGAATTATATATTATTGTAGAACTGCGACGCCGAAGTTGTATACGTGTTGATGATCAGGACAATACCTACTTACAGGCGCCAATGCAGGTAAATTCTCAATCACACTCTCTCTCACATTCATTTTTCACGTATATCAGACATAGCAACATCTTGTATAGTCCAAGGGTGAATATTTGTTTAACAGAATTTAAATGGAAATGTCCTTAATATAAACTTTCCTACGCGAAAACATAAAGTAAAACTCTTAGCAGGGCTATTAGTCGATCAAATACTTTCTAGCTAATTCACATTAACGACAAACTAATGTTTTGCTTACTTTTTTAAATCAATAAAAGTAATTTCTATAAACTAAATTTTAACAGGACGACAGTTCCACATCTCCATCGCCAAATAAACTCCACAAGAGCGCTTGGGTTAAAATGCGTGATATAATCCAAACTCATCGAGAATCAGTCAAAAAGAGGACCAGGGTACCCAAAGGTTCTCCAGATGTAGTACCTTTGAGAAGACGCTCTTTTAGCGACGGTGGGGATAGTGATGCTCCCCCAGCATTGACGTTGACCATACCGTCTTCTGAGGAACTTGGTAAGAAGAATTTTTCAAATTAATATTTTATATATTTTTCTACATATAAAATGATTATTGTACATTATTTTAAGGTGTTTTGACTATGCGGTATATACAAAAGTATGCCTTTGGATTTTCATCGTGCTCTAGTCAATTAAACTACATAATAAGCTATATATTATACAATTTTTTATTCTTCATCAGAGTCGGAGGGTTCTCATCCAATACTCCGCAAGCAACGTTCTTTAGAACTTGGGGCAAGACCACCTCAGCACAGACCGCCTCGTGACTCCAAATGGTCAAGAGTCAAACGAGCTTTTCTCACTTCAGCATCAGCGTCTGTACCATCGAGTCCTAATAGATATTCTGCTTTCTTTACTGATGGAGGTAAGTGTAGGTTTGATATGCAACTTTAAATGCGATTTTCATTTAGAATAAGGATATAGTGTCAGTCTAAGTATTAAATTCAAAACGTAAGTTTTTTAGCTTGAGTTGAATTTCAACCCGCGCCTCTTGAAATCCAACTATGCGCTCTGATGTATTATGTAACTGACTAAATGCGCACATTCAGAATTACGCGGCGTAGAACACTGATATTTCGTATGGAGGTTCCATTGAGAGTGTAGGGGAAATTAAGTGAGGACTTCTAGGAGGATTTCCAAAAAAAACGGGAAAACACAGGATTATCCATTTTTTATTTTTTTCTTTTTTCGTAAAATCCACACAAGCAAAGTTGCAGATGACGACTAACTTAATTAATGAGACATATTATTTGTATGAACGTTTAATTATCACTCGTTTCAAATATAAACAATATCTGACTTGTATCGTTTTCAATGAAATATTTCTATAATTTCATCTCCCCTGGTTCACCTAAAATTAGACTTGAACTAATGATTCATTGTCCTTTCTTTGTCTTCTAAGTTCAGGAATAATTAAATTTATTTGTTTCTTTGGATTTACTAAAATGGCACAACGTCTGACTGTAAACGCAATGATTTTGGATTCGATTCCCACTTGTTCGAATTAATTATTATCATTTCCTCGCTCTGGTAACAACAAGGCGCGGCGTTGAATTTCACCATTTAACACGCAATGTCTCTTAAATAATGCGGTCCAGAGGAAACGGAGTGTTTAAGACACTAGTTACTGTTTAAGTCTCTAGGTTTTCACTACTCATTGTCTGATGACTGTAACTATGATGATTTTGGATTCGATTCCCACTTGGGGCAATGAATTATTTTCATTTCTTCGCTCTAACGATCGACGCTTCGATCGAGGCGGTGCGTAGAAAACGTAGTGTCTTAGCACTCAGTTCCCTCTACCCACGCTACTAAATGCGAGATATAGTTAGAATATATAAATAAATATAAATTATTATATGTATATTTCTAAATATAATATACTAAAACCCATAAAACCTATAAATATACAATACAAAGGAGCGCTGTAACTAAATATGATCAATAGCGACGGAGCCAAGGCCCGTAATGACGGAGTTAGAAATCGTTTAGCGTATCGCGATACCAAAACACTTAAATTCTATGAGTAATATTACGAAAATACTATTTAACAGGCAAATTGTGATATGAATTATGTTGTGAACCATTGTGATACATTTACCATGTGTTGGGACACGATAGTGGGTTCAAATCAATCTAGGAAATTTGTTTTTTTTTTATTATCGAAAACATTGCGTGTAAGGCAGGTTAGGTTAATGTTGAAATATATGTATAGCTCTAAATACCAATATTTTAAAAAAGAAATATTTAAAATTTCTCGGCTTTTTAAACAAAAAACAAGCTTAAAGATATTTTTTCGTTTTATATCGACGCTAACGAGACAACTTGACTACAGTGGGTCGAGCACGAAAAATAATCGAGTCCGTATTGTAAACGTTTCGAGGTGACGATACGATTACAAAGTTCGAAGCACGAACCATAGTGTATCGACTATCGAGGACTCGATACGATTAAGTAGGTGACGTCATGCTAACGAGATGATTAAAGGAAAGCAGCTTCACGTTTCACAGCTTTACGAACCTCAAGAACCTGTTTTCCACTATTCACTGAACCTTCGAGATATTCTTTGTTTAGTAACGAAACTTAACGCCGAACGTTGTCCACCTGAGTAAGGAAATGAAAATCGATAAAAATCATCCCCTCGGATGGTTATCGAACCCATATAACGTATAAAGTAAGTAGGTCCCCATAGACAGGCATCCTCAACATCAGATGCAACGTAAATCTTATATTGATCATTGTCATCAGATCGAACACAAATCACAATCACAAATCATCAATCTAATCTCACAACAAAAATTGGGTCAAAATAACGTTGCAAAATTTTTTTGAAAAAAAAAAATCTTATACTGATTGATAGATTGATACTATGCGGATGCATAATAAAATAACATGTGTCTGTAGACACGATGGTATTGGGTTCGGTTCCCACTTGGGGAATTGAAATATTTTCATTTCCCGTTGATATTTTTGATAACTGACATAATTATGCATATGTTATATGTACGTCGAGTTTTGTCAGAAGCATTCACTACTTTTAAATTTACGGAAATAAGAGAACGCAGAGGTCATCGTGTTGTGGTCGTATAGCTAACTGTACACGCGACGGTTGTGGGTTTGATACCTAATAAGTTTTTTTTTATTTCCGCGGTCAGATAACTGATACAGTGCGAAGTTGAATACCGCCAATCGCAACATGAATGTCTCTATAATTGGGCTGAAAGTGAGGAACGGAGTGTCTCAACATTAGGAGCTCTCTGCCTACTCTGCTATATGACGGATACAAAGTAATACTAAAAAATAAAACCACAATTTGCCACAAGAGTATCATAATTACAAAATATACTGCTGCTATTTAAATCGGTTAGTTATGAACAAAAATCACGTGAGGACTTCCTGTTTGCAAAATCAGTATCCGGTCTTACAGCGGATGTTTTACTTCAATAAGCGTAACGTTAGACCTTCGATGTTTCTCCTAATTTTATTTTAATTTAAATATAATATGTATAGAAAAATACCAGTGGTGAGGTAAGGCAGCGTTTAACACGTAAACTCAGTGGTTGTGGGTTCGTTACCCACTCGGGGGAATGATTATTTTTACATTACTTTCACTTGTTCACCCTATCTTAGATAAAGGAAGGCATTAAGTTCTGCCACTCAACACGCAACGTTTCGAAAAGTTGAGTGGCGAAAGGATTAGCTTAACACTAGCTTCCTTCTGCCTATCCCGCTATACGGAAAAAACCTAAAATTGTTTTAAAAGCTTCTAATTAAACAAGATATACGCTTTTTATCTAAAGATCTCACATTCAAAATCTCAGACAGATCTAATTTACCAAACTAAAGGTGAACGTACCCGCTAATATAATTCATTTCGTGCAGTTGGACCGCAGCCAACTCTTGGTCGGTCTATATCGTGGATAGGTTTTTAGGTTTCCAGAAACTTATAAAATTTACTTGGTGTAATAATATATAAGTATGTATACTGTATGTTCGAAGAAATTGAGGAAAATTTTGAGTAAATATATACGATTTCCTTTCAAAATACGCAAAAGTTTATATTAGGTTACTTGTAATATTTTTTTAAATTTCATGCGCACGCGCATAACAAAGGTAAGCAGAGGGAACCGGGGGACCTCCTATTACGATACTCGGTTCCCATTAAGACATTTCCATACACCACTTTCCATCGAATTCTAGCGGCATTGCCTGTCGAATGGCGTGACTCAACGCCGCGTTTTATCTCGTTAACGGGGCGAGAATTTAAATATTAAATATTCGATCCCATAACCTATCCTAACATTACTATGCGTGTACCCCTGCCTGTACCCCTGCGCCATGACGGACCTTTAAATATAGTTTTATATAATTTTATATAGTTCAAATATATATTTCACGTTCTCTATCTTGAAATTGATCAAATTGAAAAATAAATTTCCACTAACACATTTTGACTGAAGCGGCTTGTCTTTCAGTAACAAAAGAACAGAAACATTACAACCGCCTTTTGTGCATTTTGTTTTTATTATTATATATTCTATGTGTGTATCTATTGTGGTGTGCAAATAAAGAAATAGTAATAAAAATAATAACCAAAAAAATATTAACAGAATTTGTGAAAAAAAAACTACATAAAAATATTACTTAGTTTTAAAATTATCTTGAATTGGACCCTCGTGATATACACTTAAGAGAAACAGTGCAAAATCTGTGATCATATTGGTATTTCTTCATCCAGTAGTGCAGAACATAAAACGTCTAAGGCTGAAATAGAAAATATCCCTAAAAAACATAACTTTATATTAAATAAGTACTACGTAGTTCACAATTGATCAGGAAGACTTTAGAGTTCATTTGTGTATGATAGTTGTAGGAACTAGAGAAATGAATGATAAATCTCTCTATGTTACACTATAGGGTCGTGTCGCAAGTGCCAGGCACTGCTCTGAACTCCTCTCTCAAATCATCATTTCTGTTTTTTAATGTTTTCGATATAATACAAGAAATCTGTAATATCATAGACATCACTTTAATTTAATTCCAATAAACACACGTTTTAGAACTTTTAAACTTTTTTAAAATAGCAATTTAAATAATCAAAGTTACACATAAATCGGTATCAGACCGCCATCCATTAACGGTCGGTCTCAAATATTTTAGATTAGACAAACATAAAGGCGTTATGTAAACAAAACGCTAAAAATATATATAGATGTGGAATATTTGATTCGTTTTAGCAAGATTTTGTTGATTACTTGATTCTTCTTTTTTAGTTTGTGCCAAGACACTCCGTTTCCCATGTATCGCTCAAATTTCGAGATATTATGTTGAGTGGCGGAATTCAACCCAAATAATAATATATTTGAGAAGAAGAGAGAGAGATAGAAGGGAAATATTCGATTCACTCTAACATGAGACTGTCCTTATACATTACATTACACTCGGATCCACATATAGAATTTATTCATTTCTTTATATTAATTGCTATAGAAGATATTTATTTATAGCTTTGAATTCTTGTAATCACTCAAATCTTTCAAATATTAATTTTTCATATGAAAAACGTGTATAATCTCCGTGATCCCGAACGTCTGCTCATTATATAAACACTACACATCTTCCCGTGTCGTAAACACGAACTCGTTTTGTAAGCTGGCCCAGTTGTCCTACACTAGATTTGGCTGTAGTTTTGACCGCATTTACTAAGCTATAGAGATTATTATATAGATTATTTTAATTAAGTAAAAGTTACTTATAATGTATATATGTGCGTATTATGCTCTTTTGAGGCGTGTAACTGTAAATGCGACAGGTAGTAGGTTCGATTCCCGCCCTGAAATCTTTCCAGTTAAATACTATATACGTAGATATATACGTACATACATTGTTTAAGCGTAGTTCAAACTGATATTGATTCATATTGATTTTGAGACATTTCATGCATTGCATGTTGAGTAACCAGAGCGAGGACATTATTTATTCCACCGACTGAGAATCGAACCCACAATGATACAATATGGATACATTTTTCCAGTTAATTCCTATAATTCTTGGATATAAAATCTAGATTAGTCTAGGCAGAAATAGGCCCTGACGCAAGAACCTTGTTAGGCCGCAAGGCCGGCTATAAACTCTAATTCACACTTCAATTCGCAAATCAAATTTTAATCACTCGATTTATTGATACTCATAATGGCTATCGAGTTCACCTCATTTTATTAAATACAAGTGTGTATTGAAGTCGGTCATATTTATAAATGGTTTTTAAATGTGGTGTTTGTTCACAAAATTCACAGGAACTACATTGAGTAATTTTAAAAATCTATGGCATCTAGCATACTTTAAATCGCAAACACCACATTTAATTTAAGTTGGTAGGATTCCTATCTTATTGTACTTTCTGCTATTCTTTATAACCAATTATTTAAATTAAGTTTGAACAACTAAATATATACACCGAAGCCGTTGTGGCAGCGCAGCGACTGACTGTAAATACAACGATTATAGGTTCGTTACACACAAAATAAAATATTTAATTCATCTGGTAAAAATACAAAGAACGGCGTTGAATTCGGATGCTCAACACCTGATGTCTGGAAAATGTGTCGCTTCGTGAGGAAGAGGATTGAAGTCTTAACACAAAATTCTTCTTCTTTCTTTGACTAAACTTTACATAGGGGATAGTGCGTGAAGTTAAAAGATCGATTCGCAGCGACGCGGTTGCCATTTTTCTAGACATAGCAAAAGCCTTCGATAAGGTCTGGCACAATGGCCTGCTCTTCAACTCCGTCACATGTCACTGCCGGACTCTTTCGTTCACATCATTCTGAAATAGCTGTCGAATTGCCAATTCCAGTATAAATTAGAAGGGACATTATCATCGTATAGACCCGTTCGCGCCGGAGTCTCCACAAAATCCAAAATTGGTGAAACAAATTTATACGCGCTTTACACCAGCGACATTATGCGTACAGATGAAGTCAATGTATGCCGACGACACCGCTCTTTACAACCCAAATCGCTCCACTTGGATCCTAGCCGAAGCCGGCTGCAACGAGCAGCCGACGCCATAGGCGATTGGTTCAGCAAGTGGCGGTTAGAGGTTAACCTAGAGAAAAGTGTAGCCGTCCTCTTTCCTCGTCAGCGTTACGAGACTGTCTTGACTATTTACCTAGAAGGTAAACCGATATCCTGGGAATCCCAGGTTAAATACCTAAGTGTCATACTAGATTCAAACTCTTTTATCGGCCGCATATCACCTATGTCAGAAACAAGGCTTCATATGTCATGAGCAAGCTGTACCCACCCAAATGCAAGCGAAGTAAAATATCACTTCGGAACAAGCTGACATTGAACAAAATTTGCATTCGCCCATCATGGTCTATACTTGTGTCGTCTTCGTACACACCAATATAGACCTCCTTCAGAGGGTCCAAAACAAATTCCTCTGTACAGCATCTGGATGCCCATCGTACGTACGTAATGTGGATCTATACAAAGATTTTGAATTAGAATCGAAGCGTATACCTAGAGGAGTGTACCTCCTCATCCACATCCGCTTCTTAGATGTGGATGAGGAGTGTACCTGCACACTTCGCCCTCGTTGCGTCCTTCTAGATCCAGACGATACTATCACAGTCACAAACGCCCAGCATATAGGCAGGATCCAGTTCTGAGTCTCACGATTCACTCTCCGTCGCTGTAAGACGCGACGAGGCCAATCCTATCTCACGGCCCATCCGCAACATCTCAGTACGACGGGGTCCAACCGTCAAAATCCCCCCTTATTAGCGTACACAGGACGCAATCCCCTGCGATGCATCGCTAACCCTTCACGCTCGTCCATCAAAGCTCATACTAATTCTTCAGGGACGAGCTACTCTCATCCCTCTCCGCACGGTAATACTGTAAAGACCATCCCAGGTCAACAGCAGTATAGTCCATTCGGAAAAAAAAATAAAAGGCAATCACTATTTTTTTATTTCATATTTTTCAATTCATTAGTTACATCAGCAATTTTGCTATTTGCATCGACACTATTCAGATCATCTTGCAGCTTATACAATTTATCTTTGAATTGTTTATTCAAATCCGAATCACCTTCTAGCATCCGCCGAATTATCTCTTTCATGTCTTTGACAGTGTTTCCACTATTATTTTTACTTCCATCACCAGTATTTAGTACTGTAGCGTTATTTTGAAGTATAAAGTTTTGTAATTCAGTAGTATTACCTAAAGAACATTTTCTGACTTCTTCTATGATAGTAAAAGCCTCGTCTTCAGTTGTTTTAGTGACTTCTATGAGGCAAGCCTCGTGCATAGCGCCGTGTGCCATGAGCTTTGTCAAATCGACGACCCCAGCTATAAGCTTCTCTGATATTTCCATCATTGTTGATTTTATAAGTGGTGACTGGAACAAAAAATATTTAAAATTAAAAATAAGCAGTTCCAGGCTCCTGCATAATAAAATTAGGTTAGATACGTCGCCCCCCCCCCCCCCAAATTTTCTAGATTACCGGTGTTGAGCGCTTCGATCTAGTAACGAGACAAAACTCGGCCTTGACTTCAACCACTCAACACGTAATGTACCCCTACTTAGGAAGGAACTGGGGAACGAAGATTCTTAATACAAGGCTCTCTCTCTTTCTTTCTGCATACCCTTTTAAATACAAGTCACAGCGTAAGCTAAAAAAACATAGATGGTTTGATTAAAATTGAGAATGATTCATAAGCTTTCAAGTGCCACATTAGTATGGTTATTATGTGTTTATTTAAACATTCCCGTTAATAGGACCGTTGGTTTACTAAAATATTATGGGCTTTAGTATGAAATTAAGCTTTATGAGCTTTGAATTGGATATTTTCAACACTTTTAAATCGTTATACCGTATTAAAGATGGAAAAATATTTTAGAAAATAATTTAGTAGCGAACTCACCATGCCTCTTGGAAAATAAATTATAATTAATAATAAAATGAATAAATTATAATAATAACTTAAGAATCAGCTTTACGCTGTATCCCGCACACCGCAGGATAGGTAGAGGGAACTAGTGTTAAGACACTCCGTTCCTCACTTTATATTTATTTTTATTTCATTTATTTATTCATGCACCTGCAGTATATAAAAGAGTTGATGAAATAAACTGAGTTTGAACACTCGGCTTAATTTGTTAATTAATAATATAAAATAATAAAAAATAATAGGTTGTTCACATCTTTTTCTAGTTCACACATGACAGGATAGGCTGAGGAAATGTATTGTCATAAAACATTTTGGTACTCATTAAGATACTTCCGTTCCCCACTTTCAGCCGAATTCTCGAGATATATTGAATGGAAGAACTTATTGCTACGTTTTGACTCGTTACCAGACCAAGGAACCAAATTAAATACTTCTTTAATCTCGTTTTAATTGACACATCAATTGAACCCACAACCATCGCGTTTACTTTATAGTCATGCTTGTGTCCCTGCCCCACGGCGGCCTCTATAAAAATGCGTAAAATTTATGTATTTATCAATCTTTACCAGCGAAGATAACACGTTAATATATGATCCATACATTTATAACGCAATCTCACGGAAGAGTGGTGTGGGCGTGTCAAAATTACATTATAAACGTGCATTGTCGGCATTCCTGCGCGCGCGTCGGTCATATTATGTTTGAAATTATTATTAGTTATGTATAAAAATCAATAATGTGTTTGTGAAACATATTTTCACTTGTTTTTAGGGTTTTGTTATAATCAAAATTATCACATAGCTATAAAATGTGTGTTGGCTGGTACATCTAATGCTGGGTTTTATTTAATTTTTCTTAATTTCCAACATTTAGTAGAGTAAGCAAAAAATAAAAATAAAATCATACGCTGTGTCGTTGCGCCAAGACAGTCTATTTTTATTTAGATAGAAATCGAAAAAAGAAATTAAATTGATATTCCCAGAAATGTTTAATGAACCGACAATCATTGTGCTATTCAAAGTCAGCGTGTCAGATGCACTGCAGTACCATCATCAGCGTCAGGATTCAAAATACATCTCATTCAGATAAATCCGTCCAGATCTTCAGTGGAGGTCGTTAAGTAATGTTTGATCTATAGTTACGTTATTAATAGAAATTTGTTATAAATATCGCTGCTCCATCTTACACTGTATTTGAGATTTAAGTGATTTTTCACTAGCACCCATATTTTGTGTAAGGGGTTATACAAAATATGAGTGCTAGTGAAAAATAAGACGAGACGACGAAAAATAAGAACATAAGACTACTTAGTAAAATCTTTGATTTTCACGATTATAATACATTTTAAATGAAACTATTTAACCGGATTAGTCGCGTATATTTATTATTAAAATTTTTTTTTGGAAACTCGACGTTTCGGACACTTTGTTGTAGTCCGTGGTCACGGGTAGACTGAGGTGGCATTCGTCTGTCAGTTGACATAATTAATATATCAAACTACTCGCATACCGCCCTGGATTCTTGTAGAATGAGTTGACTGTATCTTTTTTTTTTTTTTTTTTTTTTTTTTTTTTTTTTTTTNTAAACCTACTTAAAACTGGTTCCCGGCGTATGTCCTCAGGCAAACTATTAAGTATATAAGGTATACGTTTCTTCAGCGTTCTATCACCATAATAGTTATGCACTTTAGGTATTTCAAATTTTCCTGCGGACATAGACCGGGTGCCATGTTCATTATCGACTAATTTAAGGTCAAGCTCCCGATTGTTATGATTGTTTACAGCCAAGAGATATTTATGTTTTAAACTAATTGGGAGTATGTTACAGATTTTAAATAATTTTGAATAATCTCCTTTACAATTTTCTTTTGTTTTTTTATTTACTAGGAGTTTTAAAAATCTTAACTGCAAGGCTTCAAGCTTAATTATATATGATTTAAATGCAAGACCATAGCTATCAAGAGCGTAGGCCAGTATTGAATCTACTAATGAAAAATACAAACATTTTAGTGTATCAGCTGGAACTTTAAAACTTAAATTATAAAATTTACTGAGGAGCAATCTTAATTTATTACAAAGATAATCAATATGATAGATCTTGTCCTACCTTGCTCTGGTAAAGTAGGTTTACCAGAGTTGAGAAGGTTGAGACTTCAAAGATATTCGACAGGTGAAGAATGCACTTCATCAGAACAAGCTGCCAGTTCCCTGCCAGCGTTGTAAGAATACCAACAAGCAACTCGTGAATCACCAAACCACCCATGTGAAAGTGGTTACAGACAGGATTGGTAATCTTAAGAAGAGCATTCTTAAAAACTATATTACTTAGCAAAAATTCTTTTACAAAGTGCAGGTGTATACAAACTAGATTGTGATTGTGGCTTATTGTAAATCGGTCAAACAAAGAGAAGCATCGGTGTTAGAGTGAAGGCACACATCTCCGATATCAAGAACGGGTATGTATAAAAGGCAGCTGTGTGTGGGCACACTGTGGATAAATCCTCAGTCTACCACCACGTATGACCACGGACTACTGCAAAGTGTTCGAAACATCGGGTTTCCAAAAATGTATAATATTAAAAATACGCGATTAATTCGGTTAAATAGTTTCATTTAAAATAAGATTGCTTTTATATTTTTGACTATATTTTTCTTGTTGTATCGTCCGCCTAGTAAAATAGATACATTTATGGGCGTATTTAGAAATATTTTTCAGGGGGACCTGGACTTTAAGTTTAAACAAACCTATCCGTGTGTAAATTTCTTCTAAATTTTTCAGGTTGTGAATTTTTAGTTAGCAACATTTCCAGGGTGGGTACAAGATTATTCTGAGGCGTGCACTGCCTCCCTGGCTCTCCCTTTTCTTACGTGGATATATTATAAGTGCCCGCGGGATAGATGTACAATCCAACACAATAAGAACTTTTTGATTTCTAATATCAATGCATTCAACCAAACCAGCTCTGCAGTTTTATAATAGTATTAGTAGTTGTATTTTAGCTTCACGCTGTAAGCGGCATATAACAGGGTTGGCAGAGGGAACCTGGGGACCTAATGGTAAGACACTTTGTTTCCATTAACATATTTTCGTTTCCCATTTGCCACCAACTTCTGGATCCATGATGTATTAAGTGAACGGAACTCAACACCGCCTTTTCAATATATATAAATATATAATACACGTAGGTATATTTATATAAAATACCCACAGAAAACTAACTAAATATTACCTATATAATATAATAAATTTTATACAGTTTGTCGGAAGCCTATCGTCTTTACGTATCTGTTTAACGTCACGGCCAAAAATGCTGACTTTAAAACATATTACAAAATTGATAAATGGCTTATGTGAAACTAAATATATTCAGGAAATTCTACGGTTGAGGCCAACCTGGCACAGCGGTGTGCCGCTGTGTCACGACGGCCTCAATCGTAACCGCGTGTCACTGAAAACGTGGCGGTTGTGGATTCGACTGCCATTCCGAAAAAATAGATATTTTAATTTTCTTGCTCTGGTAACAAGACCAAGGCGTTGAGTTCCGCCACTCAATACACAGTGTATCGAAAATGGCACTATGAGTGGGAAACACCGTATCTTAGCACTAGGTTCCTCATTCTATTCTGATACTTGCGGGAAGTGAAAATATAAACATTAGAGATTGTGTACTTGTTGAACTTAAAACTTAGCTTCACGCTGTATCCCTAACGGGGTAATCAGAGGGGACGGAGCGCCAAACGCTACGATTTCTACATACCTCATATCAACCTCTTCATACATGCTCTCCGGTTGGTCCTCATGATTTTTACGTAATCTTTGATACTGTGTTTCCGAAGGTCAACCGAGATCTCTCTCTACATCCCTTACTGCTCACATTTCTCTCATAAATCTTTTTTACCATTTTTCATCACTTATTTTTTCAACGTGCCCAAACCAGCTGAGTACGTTCTTCTTCATTCTCACAGCGACATCCTCGCTAGTACCAATCATTCTGTCTATCTCTTGCATCATCTGCGTACAGCAGCAAATTCACATTCAAATGATCTACTTTCACTTGTTGTATCATTTTGTTTCACTCCTTGGAGACAGCTATCCAAATACAATGTAAACAACCAAACTGACTGATGGGATGTAAAACTAAGGCGACACGCCAGCTCCTACTCACACGCAGGCTGAGTGATCTCTATAAAGAGACTTTACAGCCTGCAGCAAGGGGCGGTTAACATTGTGCAGTGATAGTATCTCTCATAATTTCGTTCTCACAACTCGTGGCGATCAAACGCCTTTCCCAAGTCCACAAAAGCACAGCAAACTTTTCGGTTAGCGGCCAAGATTTTTTCCGTGATCATGCGGAGATAAAAGATCCGATCCATACACCCTCTTACAAGTCTAAAGCCCCCTTGGGCCTCCCACAACACCGATTCAGATCTCTCTGCATTATTATCGCCAACATTCTAGAGTAAAATTGACTTCCTAAGCTAATCAAACTGATAGCCCTATGCCTAGCTTGTACAGTCTATCGGCGACCTTTGTCTTTATACAAAAGCATGACCACTGCACCTCGCCAATCGTCTGGGGCCTCCCCTGATTTCCAGCATATATTGCACAAAAAACAGAACGAGTTTAAGACGCGTAGCCCACCATATTTGATCATCTAAACAATAACTCAACTTCTTTTATACTAATTTCGCCATCAGCCACATCAAGACTCAGCGCTACTTATAAACCAACCTTCGAAAACACCTCTTTCACTCGAGAAACACTATTTTCTCGCCAGAAAAGCTTCGTGTTTTCCCTGAAGTTGTTTGTTAATCTTTCATCTCTTTCAGTCTCTGACTTTTCACGCTTCATCTTTATCAGTACTTTCGTTTGGTGCTTTTGCAGCTTACAATGTCTTTTTTTGTCTGAGGCTTTATAATTCTGCCTTATTCTAGCAACGATTAGGTAGTAGTTTGTTCCCAGTTCAGAACTCCTAAACACTCGCGCGTCCATAACTTGGCTTCGAATACACTGATCCACTATGTATAAATCAATTATACTTTTCCCTTCCGATCGCTCCCATGTATACATGTGAATTTGTTTGCGGTCATACATCGTGTTTGTTGCAAAGAACCATACTAACCCACCACTTCCTCGTGACCGCTTCGCGGAGTTTCGTCCCGTCCACTATCAAATCACTACAAATAATTTATTTTTCAATTCCTCCAGCACTACCTAGAACATCCCTGATACTTTCCCAAAACGCCTAATGACGCTGGGGCTACTGGCGCATACTCCACTAACAAGAAAACTCTTGTTATCTTCAATTCTGAGCTTGAACCGAACCCAAAGTAGTCCCGGGTTGATCGCCTTGTATTCTACCGCTGCACTAAACAACCGTGAGGACACCTACATCTTGATAGCCATATTTGCTCTCTGGTACGCCGGCCCAGAATGTGACCCGACTGCCCCGCAAATCGGTCGTGTCATATCCTTTTCGCTTGGTCTCAGTCACACCAATACCATCCAAATCTCTGTCATCCATCACATCTAATAAATTATTCATCTTTTCTTCCATCCCTCTTCTTACATTCCACGAAGCTATGTGTAGCTCCTTCCTCCACCTTCCGCCATTCCGGACATGGCGTGCTGGGTGGCGGTCCCCAACGCCGCATTCGTCGCCACTTGACACACCAGCGGGGACGCACTGTGTTCTATCAGTGTGTCTCTCGCGAGTTGCACGTGGCGTATGGAACGTTGTGGCCCTCGTAAGGGCTGGCAAGGGTCGCTGTGAGAAAACCTCCCTTTGAGGACCCCCTACTTATTGAACGTGAGACTATATATAGTTTATATATATTAATAGAAAGAAGTAATATTAGTGACTTATTAACACAGAAGTATGTAATCACTGTGTTTTTTAGGATGTGGGTTTATGTTACGTTATTTTTTTAATATCTCTATTTTGTTTTTAATGAAGTAGCGTGTTGGCAGTCGCCACCAAACGTTGCACATTATCTTATATAAGTATCTATTTATTCACGAGTTCGATTCCCAATCGGTAAAATATCAAGATTTCAAACACATATTTATATATTTTTGGTCTACTAGCACGGTTTTAAGTTGCGCCACTTGGAAAATTCTGAAAGTACAATACTAACCTTTGAAATGACGCATTTCATGACCTTCTTCAAAGCATCATGTTCGTGACCGCAGACTTTTAGTATCTTATAAATCTCTTTCTTTTGTTCGTGAAGCTGAAGTAGAAAAATATTTTACAATGAGATGTTAATTCATATAGTGAGGTGGATATAATTCAGAGTGATTTATTTGCATATCCATTTCAGTAGGAAATTCGTGGTATACACACAAGCGTGTGACTGTAAACGCGACAGGTTGTAGGTTCGATTCCCATATGAGAAAATTAAATATTTA
The DNA here is from genome assembly GCA_013403705.1 of Heliconius hermathena. Lineage (NCBI taxonomy): Eukaryota > Metazoa > Arthropoda > Insecta > Lepidoptera > Nymphalidae > Heliconius > Heliconius hermathena. The sequence continues at coordinate 23,136 of JAAIXJ010000799.1, read as the reverse complement.
AGATTATCATTTCTTCGCTTTGGTAACGACGCAAAGAGCGATGTTGAGTTCTCCAGAATTTGACGGAAAGTGAGTAACGAAAGTGTCTTGGTGACAACGGAGTGTCTTAGCACAATGTTCCCGTGGTCCCTTCTACCCTGCTATGTGCAGGATACAGCGTGAAGCTAAAAACACATGTATCTGCCTATTATAAGTTAAACGGGGTAGCGACGAAAAGTAATTATTATCATTTATCTATACATTCGAATTTTTGATTTGAATCTATAATTATACTATATATATGTAGTATTTGTGAACATAAAAATTAAAACGACAATATTTTTTTCTGATCTTCAAAACTGTTTCCCGCCTATAACATTGAAGGCGGAGGGAACTTAATAAGACACTTCGTACTCCTCTTTACGCCCAACTTTCAATACAATGTTAGTTGATTTTCAGACCTAAACGCCGGGCTTTATCTTGTTACCAGAGCAGGGGAATTAAATAATTAATTTAGAATCGAACCGACAACCGCTAGACCAGTAAAATTTTAACAAAAAAATAAATTAAAAGAATACAAAATATAATGATTTTCACCGGTTTTACTCCCAATTTGATCATATTCTTCAGTATCATCACTTTAGTAACTGCCTGAGCCGGATCCTGTCCTATCAGCGCGTAGCCACATACAACCATCTGATGTAACGCCTTCTCTGCTAACGATGACGTTAGATTTTGCTGATTGTTTAGACATTTGTCTACCTGTTCCTAAAATTTGATTTTTTTTAATTAATTTAGTTAAGTTTAAGTTTTTTTTTGGCGCATGCTGTATGTATCTCGCACACAGCAAGGTAGGTAGAGGTTACCTAGTGTTAAGACCCCATTTTTCCCGTTTCCCATTTTCCGTAGAATTCTTGAGGCTGTTTGAGTTGACGGGCGGAACTCAACGCCTCGCTTTGCCAAACGCAAAGCAAGGATATGAAAATTTTAAACACTTCATTTCCTCGAGTGGGAATCGTACCCACAACCTTTCACGTTTACAGTTTACAGTCACACCTTGAGCCACTGCGCTACGACTGTCCTTAATTATTTGTTATTTAGTCGGTTATTAAATCATTTTGTTTATACTTGTATGATTTAAAATTATTGTATGATAGTATATTATATTATGTTTATGTAGGTACCTCATCACCCGCATTTGATCTTATAACGTTCAAACTTTCTTGAATATCCAATAGTCTTTCCTGTATATGTTGGGTACCGTTTTGGAGGAGAAGCTTAATTTTAGTAACCGCCATTTCAACGGATCTGTAATAAATTGCATACGTATACAAAAAATCTATATGTAGAAGTGAACAGATAATTGCAAAGCCGTCGTGGCACAGTGTGACTGTAAACGCGATAGGTGTGGGTTCAATTCTCTCTCGAAGAACTGTTTTTTTATTATATTTTCATATCCTAGTTAAGGCAAGCCGCGTTAGGTTCTGCCACTCAAGATTCAATATCTCGAGAATTCGGTGGAAAATAAGGAACGGAAGCGTCTTAATGGGAATGAAGTGTCTTAAAATTAGATTTCCAGGTTCCCTTTGCCTGCCTTGATATGTGCGGGATACATTATTTTTTTAATCAGCCTATTACCGTCCACTGCTGAACGTAGACTTCCCTCATCGAGCGCCAACCATCCCGGTCTTGGGCTTCTCGCATCCATCCGATGCCAGCCACCTTCTTTAAATCGTCTGTCCATCGTGCTGCAGGGCGTCCTACTCTACGCTTGTTTAAGCGCGGTCTAAGTCTAGCACGTATCGGCTCCATGGACCGTCGGTACGTCTGGAGACATGGCCAGCCCAGTTCCACTTCAGCGTGCTAATTCTTCGTGCAACCTCAGTGACTTTGGTTCTCTGGCGAATCGCTTCATTGCGGATTCTATCTGCCAGAGAAACTTTGAGCATTGCGTGTTCCATCGCACGCTGAGCGACCTTGAACTGGTGGACCAGCCATAGAGTGAGTGTCCACGTTTCAGCTCCGTAGGTCATGACAGGTAGGACGCACTGATTGAAAACTTTTGTCTTTAGGCACTGTGGGACAGACGATTCAAAAATATGACGAAGCTTTCCAAATGCCGCCCAGCCAAGGCGTATTCTTTTTTGCACTTCCTTCTTGAGGTTGTGCCGGCCAAGTTGGATGGTTTGGCCAAGGTATACATATTCTTGCACAACCTCAAATGTAGCGCCACTTACGACCACGGGTCTTGGGAGCACATGACTATTAAATATAACTTTCGTTTTGTCAAAATTCATCCTGAGACCCATCCGTCTAGAAGAATCGCTCAGACCATTAAGCATCTCCTCTAAATCATGCAGATTTTCCGCCATGATGACTATGTCATTGGCAAATCGTAAATGTGATAAGTACTGGTCATTAATATTTATGCCCCGTCCGTTCCAATCTAGCGTCTTCCAAGGCAGCAGCAACAGTTTCGGAGAAATGATATCTCCCTGTCTTACTCCGCAATGCAATTGGATTGGTGGTTGCGGCTTTGTACAAACACTTTATCACATCGACGTACCGACAGTCAATAAGGCATCTCTGCATAGATTCCAGAACAGCCAGGTCTCGATTGTATCGAAGGATACATTATGAAAGAACTAATAATGGCACATAACACAATCTAAGTGCCCAAGGTAACTCTTACTGTAATTACTGTAATGGCTTCCAATAAAACATAATAAACGTAATGCAATATATCATAATAAATTATTTAGTAATAGTATTAAGTGGTGACCTAGTGTTAAGACACTCCGTCTCCCATTTATAATGTAAAATATCATAATATATTGTGATATACAGCATAAAAGACTCTGTCTGTATGTTTTCTTAATAAATGGACAAACATTCATCACAAAATAACGAATGTTCAATTCAAACCAGTAAGTAGTTCCTGAGTTTAGAGCATTGAACCAAACCCTTTCGATTTATAATATTAGTATAGATATAAATAATACAAACATTTATGAAGCAAAAATGTAGTATAGATATAAATAATTTGAATTTATTAAAAATACCTTTCAAGATCCACTTGAAACTTCCTCTCAATACTTTGAAGTAAATCTTCTCCTAATTTACGTGTTATTTCATCTTCTATAACATTGTCGATGTCTTCTTTAACTATTTCTAGAGTATCCGCTAACTTATGATAGAAAATTAAAAAAAATATTATAATTTAAAGAATAAAAAAATGTTTCAAATTAATTATTTATATGGATTTTTTTTCAGCTTCACGCTGTATCCCGCACACAGCAGGGTAGACAGAGGGAATCTAGTGTTAAAACACTCAGTTCTTCAGTTTCCGCCGAGTTCTGGAGGCATTGCGTGTTGAGTGGCGAAACTCAACGCCGCGCTTTGCCTCGACACCAGGGCGAAGAAATGAAAATATAAATGTAAATAAATATTTCACTTCCTCGAGTGGGGATCGAACCCACAACCAGTCGATTTTACAGTCACACTTGATGCCTCTGCGCCACGACTGACCTCTTATATGTATCTAATTATTTATTATTTGATGGGTGTGGCGGCGCAGGCACATCTCGATCTTAAATCTGGTGATAATTTTCTTCACTGTTCTCCACTTTCCGTAAATCTGAAAACTTCAGCGTCTATGTATATACTTTTATTGTAGTTTTTAATATTATTACAATCAAAGGAACACCGATAGACGATATTTATTTTTTAAACATTTTTAAAGTGTTATTCAACACTTAGGAAAGAAAAATACTTATTTAGAAAACGTATAAAAATTTGAACGTAGCGGGACTCGAACCCGCGCCTCCTGGAAACCGACCTGGTCGGTTTCCAGGAGGCGCGGGTTCGAGTCCCGCTACGTTCAAATTTTTATACGTTTTCTAAATAAGTATTAGACGATATGTAGTTGTGGATTCAAAATCCAAAATATTTTTTACTTAGTGCTTGTAACCTGGATGAAGAAATAGATAAGGTTATATGAAACAGCGTGTGTCGCTTACTATTAATTTTGAATTTTGTTGGGTTTCGAGAGCAATTCGGATGGTAGGGGCGATCGCTTGAACAAGTCTTAAGCCGCAAGTCCCCATAGCTCTGAGCTCCTCGCCATTCAACGCATTGAGTATCCACCACAATTAATCCATGGAATGCTAAATAGTTTCTCGTCTTTTTTTTAGCTTCACGCTGGATCCCGCACATAGCAGGATAGGCAGGGGGAACATGGTAACCTAGTGTTAAGACCTTCTGTTCCTATTAAGACACTTCCGTTGCCCATTTTCCGCCAAATTCTCGAGACGTTGCGTATTAAGTGGAGGAACTCAACGCCTGCGCTTTGACTCGTTACCAAAGCGAAAAAATAAACATATCACATACTTAATTTCCTCGAGTAATAATCGAACTCACAACCATCATATTTACAGTCACACGCTTGTGCCACTACGCCACGACTGGCCTCTTCTCTTTACGGCTATTATATGTATATAACATTTGCACATATATATGCACATATAATTAATATGTCGACTTAATGTTCCAAGTTGTACAACATTTCTGGCACGATGTGGCCAATTAGTGAAAATTATGGCTCTGTCACATCTGCATCAGAAAAGTGGTTTTGTTTTCAAGTGCTAATAACTAAATAAACATTCCGACAGAATGATGAATCGAGACATCGAGCTCGCGAGTGTTGAAGAGAATCTCTTTTAAAATGTTACTTGTTTAATATAATTGATGGTGCTGGTGGTTTGCTTTTTTTTGTGTGCATTTCCAATGTAGGAAGTGATCACAAGAAATATGGAATCAAATTGTCACTATTTTGTCCATTTTTAGATCTTTAGAGGTACCACTTGTAATAGCGGTGGTCGTGAGTTCGATAACCACTCGGAAGTAGTTATTTACATTTTCGAATGGTAACAAAGCAAAGCGTTGAGCCACTCAACACGCAATGCCCCCAGAATTCGGCAGAAAATGGGGAACGGAGTGTCTTAACACTAGGTTCCCTCTGCCAACCCTGCTGTGTGCGGGATACAGCGTGAAGCTGATAAAAAAAATTAACCTCAGCCTTGGGCTCCGCTACTCTAAAGGTAATGTCTGCAAATTCATTGGAAAATAGGGAATTGAGTGTCTTAGCACAGGTTCCTTTCGCCTATCCTACAAAGTGCGACATACAGTGTGAAGCTAAAATTTACTTCTATCACGTTATACAGTATAAGAGACTAAAAAAGACAATTTGTTAAACTCACCAATGAAAATGAAATAAAGATAAAACAACACTGAACGTTCATAGCTATAAAAAATATTTCACAATGCAAATTATTTTTAACTGAAACCAAAAATAAAGTCTATGCTGTAATAACATATATATTATATATAGTGTAGATAGGCGTGTTTACGAAATCGCTCATAAAACTGTTTTACGACTATTGGAGTGCTTTTTTTCCTATAAAATTATTTTTTTCTTGTTTTCCAGAAAATGATTTAAACCATAAATATTATATTTTATTTTACAACTTCTTGTATTTGTGTTTTTATTATATTTAAAAATGAAAGAGCGCCACTTCGGCTCTTTAGTCCCAGCTGAATACAATGATTTTGGGTGAATATGGTGGTTTTTTTAGCTTCGCTCTGTATTCCGCTCTACCTAGCAGGGCAGGTAGAAAACTTATATTAAGACACTTCGCACCGCTGTAATTCTAAACATAAGTAAGTGTTAAGTGGTGAACTCAACGCCGCGTCTTGTCTACTGGAGCGGAGAAATAAAATTTTAAAATGAAGCAAAACATTATAAATCAATGACTTTTTTCATTTTTTTAGCGTCACGCTGAATCCCACACACAGCAGGGTAAGCAGAAGGAACCTAGTGTTAAGACAGTCCGTTCCTTATTTTCCGCCGAATTCCGGAGGCATTAGGTGTTGAGTAGCGGAACTCAACACCGTGCTTTGTCTCGCATCAGGGCGAAGAAAAATTACACCGAACCCACAGTTACAATTTGTGGCTCTACGCCGCGACTGAGTTTAATGACTTGATTTACGATTTTTTATACGTAACGTGACCATTTTTCAGTTGGCTCAAAACGGAATTGTAGGGCGGGTTAAATTTTTGTAGAGAGGTGCTTTCGTTTTGAAACTTGTTTGGGCCGACCAAATTTACGAGCCATCCCAAAAATACAGGACATTCGTTCGTCCCGGTGGCCTGATTCGGGACACCGGGACATACAAGCGAAGAACGGAACATCTGATCATATTAGATATACACGACGACGTTAGAGATAAACAACTGTTTATGTATTTTTTATTTTACATAAAAAAACTGATATTATAAGAATATTATGGAGAAATCAAACACTTTCATGAAATGAAAATACATGAAATAATTAATAAAGAACTTGTAGTTATGACTCGGACTTTTTCTTGCAGCATCGTCTTGAACATTTGCATGTTGGCCGTTTGTCCTCTGTTTTTTCCTACAGTAAAAATATTATTATTTATTTCTAATGAACTTTCTAAAAATAATCCTAGAGGCCGCCGTGGTGAAGTGGCACAGAGTTTGACTGTGGACGCAACGGTTGAGTTTTTGAATGGGAATCATTCGGGAAATGGATTAGAGAAAATTGGGCGGAAAGGTGGAAGTGGAATATCGTAATACTAGGATTCCTCTGCCTATCCTGCTTTATGCGGGATACAGCGTGAAGCTAAAAAATGTTTTCGAAATAAGATAAAGAAATATAACTTACAGCACTATCTGAGCAAGTGATGGTCCGACATAAATCACTACGATCCATTTTATTTAACATCCCATAGAACTGTAATATTATAACATTATTCTTTAATATAAGAGTTTTAAACATTGATAGTCAAATTCAGCTTATTACATTTTATTACATAGTCACAATTCCATCACACACGTGGTGTCTTTTAGAACGAAAGATCCTAAATGTTTCTTCTTTTTTAACTTCACGCTGTATCCCGGAATCAGCAGGGTAGACAAGGGGAACCTGGAGTTAAGACCCTCAACTCCACGGTTTCCGCCGGATTTCTGAGCCATTGCGTGATGAGTGGAGGAACTCAACGCCGCGCTTTTTGCCTCTAGACCAGAGCAAACAATTTAAAATATTAATAAATAAATAAATATTAATACAATCCCTTGAGTGGGTGGGACTTGAACCCACAACCGTTGCGTTACAGCTACTATAAACAAATAGACTTGTTTTTATAGCTTCACGCTGTACTTTACGCAACAGGATAGACAAAGGAAACTTGGGAACCCAGTATTAAGATACTCCCTATAAAACACTTCTGTTGCCCACTATCCGCCAAATTCAGAAATGTTCAATTCAGATAACTAATTTCAAATTTATATCTGTACCAACATTCAATAGCAACACCTTATTTACGACAGTATGGCATCAAGAATGGCTTTTAATATGTAAATTTATAAAATTACTTTCTAATTTTCAGTCACCAAACATAACGTAGTAATTATAAATTTAGATTTACACTAACTGAGAATAGAATTCGGGACTTACTTTAAATTTTAACTCGTACAGCATATTTTGGAGCATGCAAAACAATTGCTCTCCTATTTCCTTAATGTTATTTGTGATTCTGAAATATAATTACTCTTTAAATATTAATATATCTCTACATATTCTAATGTTGAGGCCGTCGTGGCCCATAGGCACAAGAAAGACGTAACGTGACGGTTATGGGTTTGATCCCCACTCGAGGAATTGAAATGTTTATTTAAATTTTTATTTCCATTTCTTCGCTCTGGTATCGAGGCAAAGAATGGCGTTGTGTTCCGCCACATAACACGCAATGCCTCCAAAATTCAACGGAAAGTGGGGAACGCAGTGTCCTAACACTAGGTTTCCTCTGCATAACCAGCTATGTACGGGATACAGCATGAAGCTGATTTATTTATATTCTTATGTTGTAATGTCGGTCATATAATATTTGGATGGTGGCACTCTATAGGTACTTCATATCATTTAAACAAATGGGGAAGAATATCTTCACCATATACCTAGACGGGGACACGTATTTTAAGATTTTCTATTTCTTTAGTGTCACGCTGTATCCCTAACGGGGTAGTCAGAGACAACAGAGCGCCGAACACGTCTTTCGCCTCGTCTACTGTTATCAACTTCTTATGGTACGGGAGTTCTTCATGCTTTTTATGTGATCTTCCTCCGATATCAACGATACTGTCAATGAAGTATCAACCGAGATCTAATCTTGATTCTTTTGTCATTCTTTAAAACTCATTAACCAGTACATATATCAAGCATCGCGTTCAGTTAAACATATCATATTAAAATAGTTCCATATAATATAGAAGATTACTTTATAGCAGCTCTGTATATATCGCAAAAACAACACAGTCCCAATAGCTTCCCCTCGCATTCGGAATTACATTGTACGGCAGGATCACCCAGGGGTAGATACTGAAAAATAATTATATTAGGATATTGTGGGTTCAAAGTTCGATGAACTATTTCGGTTTAATAAATATTGGAGGCCACTCTTGTACAGTACGGTCAGTGTTAAACTGTTAGCACAATAGTTGTGGGTACGATCCGCAATTAATAATAATAAACTATTTTCATTTTCCTGCTGATGAAACAAAGTGTGGCGAAATAAAATCAGCCAAGTGCGAGACTCGTACACGATCCGTACCATCTAAAATTATTTATAAAAAGAGCAAAAAAACGATGTTTTTTTTATATGGGATTATTTAACATTTATTATTAATACATCATCTGTGTAAATTTCTACTGTTTAACTATCACGGTTCATGAAATAATGTCATGTGACAGATGGATAGTCAGATAGTCTTAGCAATAAGCGACTCGTTTTATCCTTAAGTTTAATATAAATGCATACGTTATTCATGTAAATCATGTATGCATTTAATTAGTAACCATTTTGTAATATTTCCTCAGTCTCTCTGCTTACTTTACTTATCGTGGAATATGAGAGAAGATTTTAAAAAATCTTATTTGTATTGCATAGCTTAATTAAATTATTTCTTAATTGATTTAATGTATATAACTATAATTAAAAAATATCTCACCAAAATAAATACAGCAACTAACGCAAATAAAATGGCTTTAGTGACACACAGTATGGGGCAAGATGCTCCTGAAATAAATTAGAATTTTATTATTCACAATAAATATATGGCCATCGTGGCGCAGTGGATGTCATTGCAGCTCAGTCAATTTAAATGAAGATATCATTTCCTTGATTTTGTAGACAAAGTGCGGCGATGAGCTCCGTTACTAAGCATGTAATATCTCGATAAATACGGTAGTTAAATAAAAAATAATAATAATTTACCTCGCGAGTTTTGAAACATGTCCATATTAAAAGCCTACCACTGTGGGTTTTAGATCACTGTTCAAAAATTTTTCTAACATATTAACAAAAATTTAAACTTTATTTATATAAGTAAAAAAAATTATTAAGTTTGCAAAAATTCATATGTAAACTTGAAATTTGAATGACAATGAAGTCATTACACGTGTTTTCGATAGATAATAAAAATTATTGACACTTCTCCGAGTATTTGTAATATTTAATCTGCGTATATATCTTGAAAATTTTACAAAAGAAACAGACGCATCTTTAAGATATTTTTGATAGTCTTGTCTTCTTTGTTAACTTTACACTGTATGCGACGTATACTGGGTAGGCAGCGGGAACCTAGTATTAAGACACCACGTGTGTGTACCCATGCACCGTCAAATTATCAAAATATAGATCGTCAAAAACAGTGCTGAGTGGTGCAACTCATCGTCGCGTTCTTAACCAGAGCAAGGTACTGGTGCGTTAGTTAAAATATTATAATAAATAAAATATAATAAATAAATAAATCCCCCCAAGTGAGGACCGAACCCAAGACAGGCACTCCGCACTGTGACGGCCTTTTCACTTTTAATTTTCACATTTAATATTTTCATTTCATCGCTCTAGTAACGAGACAGAGCGGCGTTAAATTCCACCACTCAACAAAATGTTTCCAGAATTCCGCAGAAAGTGAGGAACGGAAGTATCTTAATGAGGACGGAGTGTCTTAACGCTAGGATTCCAAATTCCCTCTGCCTGCCCTGCTATGTGCGGGATACAGCGTGAAGCTAAAAACAATCGGAATATAGATAAGTTATTATCGGAATATACATAAAGTAAAAAAACAATATCATAAAGAAATATATGTATTTATACAATAATTAATATTTATTCGTCCTTTTCTTTCGCTTTTGGACATTTATCAATACAAATGGCACCTTTTTCGTTGCATCTCGAACAATTTCTGGAACTTTCGTTAGACAAATTATTTTGACTTCCCGAAATCAAAGTTTTAGAGGTTTTGGAAGTTCCCGGTTCGATTTCCCAATTTATATCAGATTTCTTTCTAAATGTGATCGATCTTGAAGGTTTCACACTAAAAATGGCCTTGTTAGCTTTTTTAAGCTCATCTTTGACTTTTTGGGTAATATCGGTACTTTTACTTGGACCCAAGCCGTTACTTGATATTTGTATTAGCTAGAAGATTAAAGATTATTTAAAAAACAAAGATAGCTAACCTAAAATTGATTAATAAATATTTTCCTTCGCCGAAGTGTGGAACGGTGGGGAATTGTTACCCTGCTAGGGGGGGATACACAGTGATCCTAAAAAATATTTTTAGGGATTATTTACGGTTTCCAATTTAGTTATAAAATACAACTATTTTGGAATATTAAGGTTATCATAGCGTAGTGGGTCAATATTTATATATCTCAACGTAACCTTCCAGAGCTAGTGACCAGGCCAGAGAGAGTGACCTAGCTCTATATTTTACCTACCCACCCATCCACCAGCGTTAACATTATATTCGATTCTAAAATACTTTTTATTCAAATAGACTTTAGAATCTTTTATGATCATTTGATCGGAAAGTTATATAGATCAGTTGTGCTAAAAGAGGGCACCAAACTGAACAGTTACTCCTTTTAATATCAATGGTTTTTTTTTCAGCTTTACGTTACCTTGTAGCAGGGTAGGGAGAAGGAGCCTAGCGTTAAGTGAGTGTGTGGTGTGAGTGAGTGGTGGAACTCAACGCCGCGCTTTTCCTCCATCAAGTCCACAACCCGACGCATTTACAGTTAACCGGTTGTGCCCTTGCGCCACGACTAGTTATAATGTAATCATGTCTATTGTTTTTAATGTTATATTGTACTAAAATAAGGCAAATTTGATCTTTCACTTGTCTTATTTTTTTAATTAAAATAATTAAAGTACCTGCGGCTGCGTCTGACTCGCCTCTGCGTTCATCATCACTTGTTCTATATAGCCATAGAGATCTCCCAACTACGCAAAATAACGTTTACACACTATCGCATTACATGTATATCGCAAATAATTAATATAGAAATATTATAAAGATCCACGCTGTATCCCGTGCACAGCAGGGTAGGCAGGGGGAACCTAATGTTAAGACACTTCGTTGCCCACTCTCCACCGAATTTTAGAGGCATTGCGTGTTTTACTTTTAAATAAATATTTCATTTTTTCAAGTGGGGCTCGAACCCACAACCAAACGCAAAGTGTGACTGTAATCACACTTTGCGCCCCTGGGCCACGACTGGCCTCATAATTTAAGTTAAGAAGGGTTTTTTTTTATTTTAAAGACAAACTCTAGAGCTCTCTCTCTAGCTTTAAAAGAGAGAGAGTTTGTTAATGAAAGATGAATGCCTTAATCTCAGGAACTACAAAATAGTTTTTAAGAAAAACTATACTGGACCGGGCAGGGGTCAGAACTATTTCGGACACTTAGAACGTGTCATGTGACATTACATCAATCAGTTATTTACATTTGAATACGCGCAATTACATCAATCAGTTATTTACATTTGAATACGCGGGCGAAACCCCAAATCAAAGCTAAATATAAGTATATTAACTACACTATTAATATAGCGGCGATCGTGGCGTTGTGGTCTCTGACAATATCTGAGAATAAGAGCGATGATTGCGGGTTCGATTCTCATTCAGGGAATAGTTACATATAATTGTAATATTGATTTTACCGCTGGGTTCCTCATTCTGTTTTCATTTAATACAAAATGCCTTTAAATTTAATATTGATCTTTATATAAGAAATTGACTAATACGCTGTATCACGTACATTATACATACTTACTGTCCTAACAATGTCACAATAAAAATCCGACATTATTTCTATGCATTGAGAGTAAATATTTGTGGCTGGACGACAGGTTCTGAAATATTTCATGAAACATTAAAAAAACTGTTCAATGTCTGGTCTGGCTCACGGTAAAAAAATGAAGTTTGTTGTACGAGGGCTCTCATGCATCAAATTTTTTTTTAAGTATTTATTTTACTGGTTTTTAATAATAATAATAGCGGCAACAGAAATACACCATTTGCGAAAATTTCAACTGTCAAAGTACCTACTGTCTTGAACTCATCCCTCATCCCTGGGGACAGACTTACAGACAGATAGACAGCGAAGTCTTATTAATAAGGTCCCATTTTACCCTCTGGGTACGAAACCCTAACTAGACTTAAAATGATTGACCAATTAAAAGTTAAGTATCTCAACACTAGGTTCCCTCTGCCTACCTTGCTATATGCGGGATACTAGGGGAACCTTAGAAAAAGTAAACGTATACCCACTTTAAAACCTTTTCTAAGAGAGAACAAGGACATGTTTCACATATACATTCATCAGGTAGCCTCATATAACTCGATACATCACGGGCCTCTCCAATACTCTCCGGTTTCACTATACTTGCTGGGTCAATCAAACCGCTTAGTGCATGGAAGCCGTTGTGCTGATTCTCCCTGCACGACAATCTACAGGTGCCAGTCCAGATTTGTTGGATCGCTGATGCTGTTGCTGAGAATTGTCTGTTGTGATTTGTCTGAAACACAATTGAAAATTTTCTTTTACCAGTCATTGCTCGCAACTTACTTTGCGTAAACCTAAAGATGAAAAATGTAGGAAATCTGATAGTATCTCGTCTACCTTTCCTAACCTTAGGTTATAGGTTACAGGATAGCTAGGAGGGTAGAAGAGATCCTATCTTATACTTTAGATTATAAGATAGGATCTGTTCTACCCTCCCTAACCTTAGTTTATAGATTAGGAAGGGTAGAAAAGATCCTATCTTATTAGAAATTGCTACTTTCTAAGTCGACTAGTTTTGCGAGTTATCAGTTTATAGTCACTCAATAACGAAAGAGTTTAAATTTATAGTATCAATAATAAATACGATATATATCTCACAGTTTTGATATAAAGATGATCGTTCTCGGTTTTTTTTTAACTACAAATATAGAATATATAGAATTTTATTTTTTGTGATTACAAATATTTCGAGTACCTACGTTTTTAGTTAAAGTTAATAATAAAATTCTTAGGCGTTAAAGTAAAAAAAAATAGATGAGAAAATATACTCACATATGCATAAAAAATAGAAAGACCTACAAATATTAATATAATATTAAAAACCATTTGCTATTTCACAATTTTTTTAACTTGGTGGTTCCTTGGCTGGACCAAAAGGCAAAGTATACGTGGAGAAATAAAGCTGTTCAAGTCATTTTTTGTAGAATTGATATCCAGAATATATTGAGACATACATTAACAACTTCATCATTATATTTTATCATTAGCCAATGGCTAATGATATAATATATTCTGTTGTGTTTTAATATAACATTAAGAATTTAAAATATATAATAAACTATTTTTCAGTCATTGTAAATATGGACTTTGACAAATGTTAAGCATCAAGAGTCACATCATGTCAATTTATTCTGTCATTAAATATATTTTCATTGTTTTATAAATACTTTTTTATTTGAGTTGCAGCGTAGTGGAACTGCACCGTACTGTAACCGTGATGATTACACGCCATTATAAGATATATTACTTTACTTTAATAGTTTCGATGTAAGCCACTGTACCTGCGATCAGGATCACCACGATCTTAGAATGTGTTATACAAAACATTACACATGACCATACGGGGGGAGTCGCAGGTAAAGGCATTCTAAAAATATAGGTACATAAGAAATAATAAAAATAAAAATCATAATTTACAAAATCCTAATAAATTATGAAAGAAAAAATAGAAACTAAAATAAATTATATTAAAATATAAAAAAAATACTAAGGCAAGTAATTAAATTGAATTGTTATTTTGATCACTTTTTGAGAATAAGATACACAGATTTTATAAATTTATTTTATCTAAATCCCGGCAGTTTGTTATAAAACAATACTTTTTATTTAAATTAAATCAACTAACGATAATTAAATTATTATGGTCAATAAAATAATTATTTTAAATATGAAATAATTAAATTAATTATAAAAGATATTCCCTTTAAGTCTGTAATCTCAGATATCCTCTCGATCCTCAACTAGTTTCAAACGATTGGCGTATCATTCAGATCACTATACAATAAACTCCGGTTATGGGTGACAATAAAAATAATTGCATAATATAATGTAGTTAAATTGAATTAGTTATCATCGGTACTTTTATTGATATTTCAACACCTATGAACATGTGATCGTGATTCAAAATTTCGTTTGTGGAACTCCAAGAGACTGATAAATAAAGCCAAAAAAAAGCCTTCAGGCTTCACGTTATATTCCACATTTTAGAGTAGATAGAGAGAACCTAGTTTTAATGTTGTTCCTTCCCCACATTCTGAAGAATTTACGAAACATTGTGTGTTGAGAGACCAACTAAAGACTAACTAAAGTATGAGTTCTCAAAGTAACCCAGGTGAAGTCCCAGGGGTCCACGGGAGATTCGACCATGGCCTATGTTGGCGTGGCAAAAAATGAGAGTTAACAAGTCGTAAGTCTGCAGTCTGTCTGCAGTCCTTCTATAGTGAAAAACTAAAATTTAGGTTTCACTGCTCACTATCAATGTAGGGAGACAATATTTATAGAAGCTCAGAAACTGTTACTTGAATAAACTTCCATATACTATATTAAGTATAACGTGTGGATACTTGTGAAGCGCCGCCACCGCACACTCAATTAAATACCCCTTTTTTTCGAAAACTGTAAGGTAATTGGTGGTTGGAACGTATTATAGATTATATTAATCATCATACAATTGTGGTATTTATTAAGTTTTGAAAATATCATAGGAATTAACAAAATTTTGAAAGGGGTCTATGAGAAAAGAAGTTTGGAAACCACTTAATTATAAAAAATAATTACATGGCGTCTAGCGAAAGATTTCAATGTAGTTAGTACTTCCACAAGAACGTCTATTAATATATTAAAACATCTGATGTGATTTAGAGGATAAGTTCTAACTTTGTTTGGCTAAAGGGAGAAAATGAAAATAATTCATTTTCCTGAGTGGGAATCAAACTAGTAACTGTCGCGTACACACCGAATAATTAATAATGGACGGTATCATAATGTGCTATAAAATATAATAATAACATGCTTTTTCTAGATACAGAAGGCATAAGCAGTGGGTGCGAGGCGAGTGGTGTGCGAGAGGAGATAGCAAGAGACTACGCGGCGTTGCAGTCACGTCTGCGCAGGGAGTTCTCTGATAGACGGGAGAAGATGTATGCAGGTATTTTTTTAACTTTTCGCTGTATCTGTATGTATACTCTCTGGAAACCTAATGCACATTACTCTTTATTCTCATTAAGACATTTTTCTTCCTCACTTTTCGGTGAATTACGGAGTCATCGTGTGTTGAGTAACAGAACTTAACGCAGCGTTCTGCCACGTTAATAGTGCGAGAAAATGAAAACATTAAATGTTTCATTTCTTGTTAGTGGGAATTGAACCCACAACTTGTCGCGTTTACTGTCGCATGGCTGTGCCCCTAAGCCACGACTAGCCTCAGGTTCAGGTTAATATGTTTTATATTTTTTTAACTTTTCTTTTAGCTTTATGTTTGTAGTCAGAGAGAGGGTTTTACAGGATAATATTTTTTTACCTGAATTTTTTAATATTGTGTTTTAATGAGTAGCGCGGATTAATGCTGCATTATGTCTCACCTGAGTAATCTTATGAAAATAACCCATTCCTATGAGTAGGAATCGAACCCCCAATCATTTCGCTTAAAGTCAAATACTGTTCCGTTGCGTCCTGATGGCATTTATAATCGACGTAAAGATTAAAGAAAAGAGAGAGTATATACTTTGTAACAAGGACTTTTAAATTTCAATATTTTTCTAAATTTACGAATAGAAAATTTTGAAACAAAGTATTATAATAAGATGAGTAATATCTATTAAAAAAATTAAAACAATTAAAATTAACACGGCTATTAAAATTTATTTGTGTTGTGTAGAATATTTGGACGGTATATAGGTGAAAGGAGCGGGTTTTAATAATTCTACTTTCATTTATACACATTTAGGCATTTGAGGTGCAGTGGTATGGAGTCTGACAGCAAACGATGGTAGTGGGTTAGGTTTCCATTTCGCAGATCGGGGAATACTTTTATTTAAATAATTATCATTTCACCGCCTCGTGCCGCTGCGCCACAGGCCAGTCGTGGCGCAGCGGCACGAGGTGTGACTGTAAAACCGACTGGTTGTGGGTTCGATCCCCACTCGAGGAGATGAAATATTTACTTAAATTTATATTTCCATTTCTTCGCTCTGGTGTCGAGGTTAAGCGCGGCGTTGAGTTCTGCCACTCAACACGCAATGCCTCCAGAATTCGGCAGAAAGTGGGGAACGAAGTGTCTTAACACTAGGTTCCCTCTGCCTACCCTGCTGTGTGCGGGATACAGCGTGAAGCTGATTTAATTTTTTAATTTTAATTTCACCGCCCTTATGGGTGATGTAGATGGTAGAAGCGCGGCGTTGAGTTCAACCACTCACTTGCGTGGTTGGTGGCTGGGCAACAGAGTATCTTAACACTACCCACTGCCTAATTCGCTGTAAACGAGATACAGCGTGAAAAAGAAACTAAAAAATATATTGTTACTTTTCACTCAGCTTCCAGACCGGTAGCAACCGAGGAGCAACTTTCAGCAGACTTTCACAAAAAATTGACAGAATGGCAACGAATGAAGGGCGTAAAACAACCACCGCCGGTGCCCAATCGACAGGACCTGAGTGACGACTTTCTTAAGAGATGGGGTATCAATTTTTTTTTTTATTTTAATATTTTATGTTTTGTAAACACATCTATTGCAGTCATATATATTTCTCTGCGTCCATTAAACAAAATACATGAAAAAATTTGATAGTTTTTTTTTTTGCTTAAGAAAATTTAATTACAAATATAGAAAGGTAGATTAGACTTAAAAATAAAAAATCAAAATCAGCTNGGCAGAACTCAACGCCGCGCTTAACCTCGACACCAGAGCGAAGAAATGGAAATATAAATTTAAGTAAATATTTCATCTCCTCGAGTGGGGATCGAACCCACGACCAGTCGGTTTTGCAGTCACACCGCGTGCCGCTGCGCCACGACCGGCGTTAAAAATAAAGTTATAAATTATTATTTATAAAAATAGTTATAAATAATAATTTATAATTATTTCTTTAGCTTCTCTATTATGGGTAGCGTTAGATTGATTTAATTACCTCGTTTAAGATGCATGGAAAAGAATGAAGGAAACGAACTCAGTACCAGCGTGGGAGGAAGAAGCTAAGCCTGACGAGGTGTTAGTGCAGACCTCTACAGGACTTTTTAAATTTCAAGGTATACAACTAAAACTATTAGAAATACAAATAAAAATTAGAAATATTTAGTAGTAGTAAATAAGTAGAAATTTCTTTTAGTTACGGATCTAAAAAATTTATAATAACATTAAAAATTTATAACAAAATACAAGTAGATAATATATAAGATTCCCCAAACATTAAAATTATTAGATAATAAATATTTTAAATGGAACCATAAATATAGGAAAAAAATCTTTAGTACTTAGGTAGGTATTGGCGGCAAAGTTCAAAGTTGATTAACCTTTAGTAGTATGTGTTCACGTTATTGGTATCTATGCGTAACTGCGTCACACGAAATACAGGTGTGGATGAACATCGTAAAATGAAAAAATAATCCTACGTCTAAACTGTTGAAGTATCTTAATTAATTTCTGTAGGTATGGGTTTAGAATATTTTACCCTATATGCTATTCCCGTAAAAAGAGTGCTGACACTTCCACACTGTATGAAATATCAAAATTAAAATCTATAATTATTATAACAACCTTACAGGCATATCACGGTCATTTACTCGGAAACTCCACGAATGGGAAAAATCTAGAGGCATAGCACCCGAAGCGTCCACATCAGCTTTACTGCGAGCAGCGCGGGCCAAAGTGAAGTTACCCACCACTCAATTAACCAGAACGCAATCTGATGGTAGCGTGGCGCCGTCCGCTGGATCTGGAAGAGTACACGCTTCAAGTCTCAGTGTTAATGATGCTGATGATTTCGATTCTGAATTTGAAAGGGAACATTCTGTAAGTAATGTATTTTTTTTATACTTTTTGTTATTTACCTAGCTGACTTGAATTTTCAACCCAGTTGGGTTGCAATGTCAGTAACATTAAAAGTAAATGAAAAAGGATCCATCAGAGAGAATTTTTATACTTAGTTTCTCTGTTCTCAATACAAAAAAGCAGCATTTCACAACTTAAAATCAAATCAGCTTCAGCTGTATCCCGCACACTGCAGGGTAGGCAGAGGGAACCTAATGTTAAAACACTCCGTTCTCACTTTCTGCCGAATTCTGGAGGCATTGCGTGTTGAGTGGCAAAACTCAACGCTGCGCTTGTCCTCGACACCAAAGTGAAGAAATGGAAATATAAATTTAAGGAAATATTTCATCTCCTCGAGTGGGGATCGAACCCACAACCAGTTGGTTTTACAGTCATACTTTGTTGTGTCAGTTGGTTTTACAGTCGTACTCAACTCACAACTTAATATGCAATTAAACGGAGAAAAAATAATGTATTGAAAAAAAAAGCAAATATCAAAAAGTCACAAACACATGTCTAGTGCATTAAAATAGTTAACTCTCCTCAAATAATAGTAAGAGTAGTTTATTCGTTTTTTAGAAAGCATATACAGTGTATAATAATAGTTAATATTTCTAGCCCGACGGCGCAGATGAATGCGACAACACAAATCCTCGAGAAGCGGTTTTAGTAGAAGTAGAAGCTGAAGAGATCTGTACAGCTGCACCTCTAATGGCTGTCTCTCCACGACATACACCACAAAAACCAATATATACTTACGGACAAGCTGAAGCTAGACATTTATGTGAAACAAACTCTACAGTCACTGGTACTGCAGTTCTACAGAATAATGGGGCTGGTAAGATAACTTTTTAAGAATAAGTTAAGAATAGCAATACAGTGTAACATCACGAATTCAGTGCTTAGAAAGATCTAAAAATTTAACATCTAAAGGTCGGCTTCTAAACAAAATCCTTAATAAAAAAAACAAAAACAAAATCATTTGCACAGCAACATACCTAAATTAAAGATCGTTTTATATATTCAATTACTTAATATTCATATTCAATTACTTAATAGTGAAATCCGTAACAGTTATCAACTGCTGAGTACAGTTATGACCTGTAGATGATTAACAAAATACATTATGTGTTTTATTTAAATAAAATGCTAATACTACTAAATAAATAAACAATCTAGTAGTCAAAACAATACTACAACTACTACAACCCGGCCTTCCTTCCGGACTTTAAGCCCTGTTATTTTGGATTGGATTGATTAATTTCAAAAAATAAAATTATTCGGCATAGTTTTGTTTTTTTAAATTAATTAATCCAAAATCTTATTATATTTTGAGTTTTCTATTTATAATTTAAATTATATTTATAGTTACAATTTTCACAGTTGTACTTTCAGATGCACGCAACATAAAATCTAAGGGACACACTACAATCAAAACGAAGTCTTTGCGCGAGCAGGTAGCACAGTGTGATTTTTTTTTATAATATTTCAATTTAAAGTATACAGGTAAAATTATTGATGTATTAATAATATTTTTTAGCTAATACATGATAAGAATAGAGTGAAAATTGTGAGACAACCAAGTATAGAAGAAGACGCAAAATTTATAAGAAAAACAATTGAAGAAATCGAGAGAAGCTCCAATCGTTTTAAGGAAGATAAAATAGAATTTCAATATCAAGACAATGTTTATGATAAACAGAGTCCTTCTACCAGCAAAAGTGCAAGTATTAAAAATTTAAAGCAATTCGATAACTTTAAAGATACAAAAAATGTTAGCGATGAAGCAAATGATGCAAAAAGAAAAGATTTAGATAAGAATAATGGTAAAAAGAAATCTAAATCTCGTGCTAGGCTAGAAAGAGAACAGTCAAAACCCTCTGAGAGTGACACTGAACCTGAGGTGGATACTGTGACTGTAGAAATTCCTAGAAGAAGAAAAAGACCTAGAAGACCATCAGAAAAGCCTAGAACTCCGCCACTACATTCAAATTCTGATGAAGAGGTATTATTGATTTCTTTTTATATGTAATGATATTTATTATCACATTAAGAGACTTATTATTATTATTATTTAAACTATTTGTATTCATGATCTTACACTCACTTCATGATTATAGATAAAGCCCAGTGTTGTATTTCAACAGCCATTTAATATCTCAAAAAATATACAGAAAATAGGGAACGGTGTGTTTTAACACTAACTAGTTTCTCTCTGCCTACACTGCTATACGAGAAAAGCATAAAGTTTTATGTATTTTTTATATTTATAAATTGGCTAAACAAAATGTATTAAGTGTTTTTGTTCTTGTTCAACATATAACATTTTTGCCCATCTTTTAATCAATACTTAATTAGATTTCATCAATTCTAATAAGTTAAATTAAATAAATATTGACATATATTTACTTCAGGTATTTGTTTTAAAACTGAAGGCACCCGAAAAACGCGACATATCTCCTGAAGTTATCGTAAAAACGACAAGGAAAATATTTTCGCCAGTCGTTAGAAGCGGTGAATCTATTCCAAGAGCTGTGATACCAGTAGATGTCGAAGATTTAGATGATGTAAGACCAGTACCGAGTCGCAAATCTGAATTGAAAACTGAACATTGTAATAAAAAGAAGGACTTTTCTAAGGAATTTGATAATAAATCCAAAGGTTCTGGAGATTTGCAAGATGATGAACAAAAACATAGAAGTAGACCACCCCTTCCATCGTCTCCCTCGTCTCAAAGAAAACCACCGGCGAAAGAAACAGCGCCGTCTATTAGGATTATGATTCAACGATACAATAAAAAAATAAACGAAGAAGGTAATATCTTTAGACTAGTAAGTGTCACTGGGTTACATTATAGATAGTCGCTTTGATTTCGCTAAATATATAAAAAATACATTTGAAAGAACTTTTTATCTTCTTACTGAAAGTTCTCAATACATAAATATCCCGTACATATAAATATAATATTAAATACTTGTAAGTCAAAAAACTATTTGTGTGTTATGTAAATTTAATGATTAATCAATCACATCTATTTCATAATGTTGAATTCTAATCCACGATGGTGTTTAACATCTGCTTAATAAACAGATTCTATTTTTTCTTATCAGGTCCTCCATCAGGCGCTAGTAGCGGTACAACGTCCCCCGCATGGCGATCCCCCAAATCGGAGAGACGACGGCCTCCTGATATGCCCATAGGTGTTAATATAAGGTGATCCGAAAAGAAGAATATTTTATAGTGGAACTATCATAGAAAGCATAGCAGGGTGTGCGTTTTAGTTTGCGACCGCCGCGCTTTGTCCATTAAAGTAGGAAAATGAAAATATTTTAAATTTAATCAATGCCCTGACTGGGAAATTAAAAATTGGCATAGAGTTCATTTAAATTAAATTTTAATACTACTTGCATGTTATTGATTTACTTTCTCTGTCTTAGTTAATATTTAACAAGATTAAACATTTGTCAAGCGATGAATGAATTGTAATAGATATAGTTTAAGTTATAATGTATACTTCTCCATTTCAATTACAGAAATAACCCATTCCTAGAAAGAGAAGTACAAAAATCAGCAAGTGCATCCCAATTGTCAAGACGAGAACAATCAGCTGAAAAGACTCTAACTACATTACCAGAAATATATGATGGTGTGCTAAAATCACATAGCGCTAATGCATTACACCCAAAGGACCATCCGAAAGACCAGCCTAAGGAACATCCAAAAGACCAAGAGATAAGTAATACAAAGCCTTTAGAAAGTCGACCCAAAATAGAAGATAGTCAAGAAACAATTCAAAATTCTACAGCAAGTACTGATACCATAGTGGCTGTGAAACAAGACAATTTTAGATTTCATAAAACTGAACAAAATTTCCCTCTGCCAATTTTAAGGCAACAGTCAGAAGTGATTATACCAACTTTGTCGCGTTTCATGGCTGACAACCCTGGTTATTTTGAAAGATCACTATCGGCTGTAGAATCTGGTCCATCGAAAGAGAGTGAAGTAACTGCCAAGCTGTCGGAGAGAGCGGAGAGGATAAGGGCAGCGAGAGAGAAGTTTTTATCGTCTACTACTCCTATGAGACGTGAAGGTACTAGTTCTGCTAGTGATCTGAGGCCAGTTGATAGGTGAGTGGTGATTTTTTTAATGTGAAGTACTTTTTAAGATTATTTGGTCAGAATTAGTGATGTTTTCATTTTAGAATAGAGAATAATCCATATGTTATTATATTCCGATATAAAAATATTCTTTTATTTCCAGATCAAGTCGTATAAGTTGTGAGAGTGACGCCGCGGAGAGTCAAGTCACTCCTGAAGCGTCACTGGGACGTAGTATGTCCACCGGTATGGTTAATGTGGAAAGAGACGCTTGGCAGAGAGTTGCTGAAGGTAATTATTATTGATAACTCCGGACTATTGTGTATAGTGACTCGTGGGGTCATACTGCATACAATAGTCCGGAGTTCGATTGCTGCTCGCGGGAATATTTGTGGTTAAAATATGTTTATATTCCTATTGTTGGAAGTGATAGATGTCGCTTATTACCTAAATATTTATTTATTTTATTTTTATTTTTATTTATTTTATATTGGGAAACAAATATGGCAGTTCTCCAAAACGCACAAATTTCAATTTCCTTG
>JAAIXJ010000732.1:0-61167 GCA_013403705.1 Heliconius hermathena | reverse complement strand
AAGAGACAGTATATATATATTATATATATATATATATTTTAATTTTTCATTCTAAATTAGAATTCTGCTTTAAATAATAACATTATTTTACTAAACCTTCATATAATGATAAGTAAAATTTCAGCCAATTCAATCAAACAGTTGTTTATAGCAATTTTTTCGAACAACATTCCTTAAAATGGTAAACTTTTTATGTATAAGATGATTAAAATACAACAAACCCTACATGTTTAGCAAAATAAAATAGTAAAAACTACAATTAAATGGGTTTAACCGTTCCCGCTTCCGTTCATTAACAAACGCACAGATAAACAAAGAAAAAAAATATTTTTTTTGGTCTATTACGTTATTAAATGCCACCAATAAAAAATCTCTTACATATCTTCCACAGTACAGATCGATCAATTACGATTTTATGTAAATTATTGCCCTAAACAATTAGAATATAAGTATAGCTAAAAGTCTAAGCTAGTATTTCCTAAGAAGAAGAAAGAATCAGCTTGTACTTGCACGCTGTATCCCGCACACAGCAAGGTAAGCAAAGGGAACTCTAGTTTGATTCAGTGTTGAGTGACCGCTCTTTGCCTCGACACCGGAGCGAAGAAATTAAAAAAATCTATATTTTTCATTTCCCCGATTGGGGATCGAACCCACAACCAGTCGCGATTACAGTCACATGATTGTGCCCATGCGCCACGACCGGCATCCTATGAAGAAAATACAAGGAAAATCGCAAATATTTTGATTGTATTTAAAGGCATCACGCTTACTGAAAGTGACTTGTGAATGCTCATAGAAATTATATTTATAGTTGACAGAGACGAAATGTGATAATAGCTTGTCTCGACAAAATGGCGTACGTCGTCCATTTTAGTTCTACTATTTTATACTTGATTCTGTTCATATTTTAGTTTCAGGAAAATTGTACATTGTCTTCTATTATGAAAGACAATGTTTATTAAGCAAAAGGTTTTCTTTATTAAGTTTTATTTTTAACTTATTTCTTTTAGGTTTCCGTATCTTAAAAGTATAAACGGAACCCAAGGCAATTTAAAGAGGACGTGCACTCAATCTTCTGACCTCTTATTTAGCTGACAGAGTTCAGAGGATTGATGTGAATGGCAAGAAATCTCATGGTTCAGTAATCAGCATGGGGGTCCCACAAGGGTCTATTCTTGGTCCTTTTCTCTTTTTAATATATATAAATGATTTACCGTATGTAGTTGAAAAGAACCATGAGATAGTATTGTTTGCTGATGAGACCTCATTGATTTTCAAAATAAAAAAACGACAAATCGTATATGACGATGTAAACAATGCTCTCTCGAAAGTAGTACATTGGTTTAGTGTTAATAACTTACTATTGAATAGTAAAAAAACTAAATGTATTATTTTTAGAACACCTAACACGAAAGTTGTTAAAGCCGATGTACTCTTGAANCACATTAAAGTCAAAGTCAAATAATTTTATTCAAAATAAGAAGTTACATGCTTCATTTTTTGAACGTCAAATAATTTACCACCAGTTCACTAAAATTAGTGCCTCAGACCTGAGAAGAACCGGCGCAAGAAACTCAGCGGGACTTATTTTTTTTATAATCAATTATACAAAAAATAAGTCCCGCTGAGTTTCTTGCGCCGGTTCTTCTCAGGTCTGAGGCACTAATTTTAGTGAACTGGTGGTAAATTATTTGACGTTCAAAAAATGAAGCATGTAACTACTTATTTTGAATAAAATTATTTGAATTTGAATTTGAATTTATATAGAGATCTCGTGGAGGTATCAAGCTGAATTGTTGTGATATTGGGTGGCCTCCACGGTTAACGGACTTGACACCCTGCGACTACTTCCTGTGGGGATATCTCAAAGTCAAGGTCTTTCAACATCGCCCTCCAAGCATGGAAGCTCTTAAAGAGGCGAAAGAGGCGATAAGAAATGAGGTTGCTGCCATTCCACCCGAGATGATTCGCAGAGTAATGGAAAACTTCCAAGAGAGGCTTACAGAGTGCATTAACAATGGAGGCCGACATTTGAGTAATGTACTGTTCAAAACTTTTTAATATAATATGTTATTGTAAATGGCATTCCTTGCACTATATTTCAATAAAAATTATTTGAATTTATGTCAAAAGGTTTTGATTTTATTTATTTCCAAAAGAGGGGAGATCTATGTGCCGCACCCTGTATATTATTTTTAAAAACGTCCCAAAATACTTGTCAAAATTCCAAAATCTATATATTTATGTCAAAATAACAATTCACGATAGAACAAAATATCTTTAAAGGAATTGAAACGTATAAAAAACACATTTATCTTAACACTGTTTCAGGATAGACGGAGTTAATGAACCGTCGTTCACAGCAAGAGCGATGTGTTTTGTCTAAAGCAATTGTAAATAGAAACCAATTGAAAATTAAAAGGAGAAATTTATATTATAGCAATACGCCTTTCCGGAACATACTTACCAAATATATACATATATATAATACTACTTTAATGTTGATTAAATGCCAAAAATGACTATTATATTTACTTTCGTAAGTATTCATATCAAATTATATTATAGAAAATACATTGAAAACCAGATAAATTTAAACTTCAATTAAATATATCCCGAACTTTTTCATAAGACATTATTTTTGTAGAATTTTTGTGTCTTATAAGGTTAAGCCAGCGCACACATTTTCTTTAAATAATGAAACAAAAAGTAACCTATATTCTTATTAGAATATATTGTATTGTTATCGAATATAGTTTACGTAATTACGAATAATACATAACGAAAATACGACAAACTATAATCTCTAACTTGCAGAGATTCATTAGAGTATAATACGATCTTATAAGGTTATCTCATAAATAATTAATTATAAACTTCAAAAGTTACTGTTACATGATAATGTTTTCTAAAGAGTAAAGCTTTCAAATATTTAATGTTTAATAACAACATTTCCTACTTCTTTGAATTCGTTAACTCATATTTTTAGGGTTCCGTACTTCAAAAGATAAAAATGGAACCTTTATAGGATCACTTTATTATCCGTCTGTCAAGACTATTTTAGTCCAGCTAAAAGTAATATCAAATATTTAGATCTATAATCTCTTAAAGCACAAAAAAATCAAGCTTCTAAGTCAACGAAATCAAAAGACACGAGTATTTATGCCTCAATTTTTCAAATTAACCATTTATTATACTTCCTGTGCACCTATAGTTAAGAAATTTGCCAAATTAAAATTTATAACATAAGTAAAGGAAAAAATCCGAAAAGTAAAAATTTTAAGATATTTCATCAAAAAAAACTCATTACAAATTTATATTTGTAGTTCATTCCATAAGAAGTGAGTACATATGCTTGTAAACTATTTATCAAATTTTATAAGTTATACTTCCCGTCAGTGGCGTAGCTAGGGTATTTGTTGCCTGGTGCAGCTTAGGACTTGATGCCCTTTAAAATGGTCAAAATAATTTCAGATTTCAAAACACAGTAGAGTAGATATATAAATTTTTATTGCTTCAAAACTATAATCTCTATATATAATATATATTCTCTATATAAATAAAAGCATAGAAAAGTAGATTCTGTACATGAAAGATATAAAAAAAAAAAAAAATTAGGTGGGTTAATATATCGATTATAGAACCTAAAAAACCACTCAGCAGAATTCTTGTCTGTCTGTCTGTTTGTTTGTTTGTTCGTCAATCACGCAAAAACTACCGGACAGAAATTGATGAATTTTTGCATAGTATTAGCCTAGGGTCTCAAGATACATTTTGGGTTTCATCCCGAATTTTATGATAGTTTTTTTTTTAAATAAAAACCGAAAAAATTTAATTACTTAAAATGCCGATAAATACTGAATAGAAATTAATGAATTTTAGCATGGTAATAGTTCAAGGCCTAAAGCAATTTATAGTATACTTTTCATCATTAAGTATACAGAATTTTTTGTAGAAAAAATAACATAATTATATTTTTTAATAAAAAAAATCCACTTCTTCAATTTCAACCGTATCTCATACTGTAAACTTAACCAAACTTTCACCAAACTACCCTTTATATATACCCTATCCAATAAAAAAAGAATTATTAAAATTGGTTGAGTTGATATTGAGTTATTCATCCATTTGTCGCAAACATACCTGAAGCAAATTTGAGACTTATGTGATTTTCTCATGGATACCATTGTTAGAAATGAACTAAATTAAAATAGGGCTACACGGGACGCACTAGCTTTGAAATATAAAAATAATTATCAAAATCGGTTCACTCAGTCAAAAGTTCTGAGGTAACAAGTATAAAAAAAACAGTGGAATTGATAAACTCCTCCTNAATTATAAATTAAAACTTCTCTAAACATTTAAAACATGCATCCTTCCTCAGACGCGTCCGCCATCTTCCTTCTCTTTCTTTTCTTTTTTTCCTTGACTTTGACGTTGACAGTAGCTTATTCAGCCAACATGATATTTTACAATAATTAAAATATTAATTATGTTATTATTTATTTTAAATTATAATACATAACGTTTCATTATAATTATTAAATTATTTTTAATAAATATATTTTATATCTGAGTATTTTACCTACGGTATATTACGTCACTTCAATATTACTTGTGAACGGAACGCGTAATTAAATAACTGAACTAAATTATTATTTATAAGATTGTATTTATCTTAAGCTATAATTAAATAATATTATAAATTATATTTATAATATTTTTTTATAAATTTTTTTTTTTTTTTTAATTAATTATATTATTTACCAACACAATTGGTTCTGGTATGGATCGTTACACGTGACGTTATGGGTTCAATCCCCACTTGGAGAATTGAATTGTAATTTAATAATATTTTAATTTCGCACGTCAGTCACATATCATACGTAGTATCTTAACACTAAGTTTTGCCTACCCTGCTATAGGCGGGATACAGCGTGGATCTGGTTTTAACTTTGTGTGAACCGATTAAAATACTAAATATTTAAAGGAAGTTAGCCAAATTACAAAAGTGCACTTAAATCGATAAAGCCGTTTCTGAGATAATCGTGAACAAACGCACAAACAAACAGACAAACTGACTAAGTTCTATTACATTGTTAAATGTCCGTAACAACATTTTTTCTTATATATCTTCCATGTACAGACACCGATGAGTTAGAATTTTATTGTAAGTATCGATAAGTTGTATTTTTATTTCAAAAATTCACGTGAAGATTATTATGGGAGGTACGAAATTGCGACCTAAGGGTAATAATTTTCACATTAGAAATCTTAAGTGCGTTGCAAACATACATTATAGGTATATTAAAACACGAATTCACGAAACACGAATTCGGGCGAAGCCACGAGCGGGTCGCTAGTAATTATATATAAGTTATAACATCAGAATTTAGTAAAAATTATTAATAGAGTTTGGTAATAATTATAATATTTAAGGCCGGTCGTGGCGCAGCGGCACTAGGTGTGACTGCAAAACCGACTGGTTGTGGGTTCGATCCCCACTCGAGGAGATGAAATATTTACTTAAATTTATATTTCCATTTCTTCGCTCTGGTGTCGAGGTTAAGCGCGGCGTTGAGTTCTGCCACTCAACACGCAATGCCTCCAGAATTCGGCAGAAAGTGGGGAACGGAGTGTCTTAACACTAGGTTCCCTCTGCCTACCCTGCTGTGTGCGGGATACAGCGTGAAGCTAATTTTTTTTTTTTTTTTATAATATTTAAAAAGAGACATTACGCGCTCCTTGGCTAGCAAAGTCATTATTCACATTTTCAAAATCAATACTATCGACGAGTTCAAGTTCGATTGACATGATAGTGTGATTGTATTTTTCATTTTCATTCTTCATTTTTCTTGTACATTTCTTGATTTTTGATTGAAAAAAATTAGAAGAATTGGTCGTAGACTTTGATGCCCCTTTCCTTTTGATGCCCGGTGCGACTGCACCGCTCGCACCCCCCCAGCTACGCCACTGCTTCCCGTTGATGTAGGTCAACGGTAAGTATAATAATATCTTAAAACTGATACGGAACTCTCGATGTGTGAGTCCAACTTGTACTTGACCGGGTTCTCATTAGTATCCGACCAGTAGTTCAAATGAAAGCTAACTGTTTTAAACAATTTTTTTTTTTAAATAAATGTAGCTGAAAACCACTTGGAAAAATTAAAGAGGCCCTCGATGGGGGCCTTGAGGGAATGAATTATAATTAATATTTTCATTCTCTCGCTTCGCTCTAGCACCAAGGCAAAAGCCCAACGTTGAGTTCCGCTACTCAAATATTCTTAACTCGAAATATTCGGCGGAAAGTGGGGACAGAGTGTCTTAACACTAAGTTCTCTCTGCCTATCCTGCATTTTTTTTATTATTTATTACCCGGTGTTGGGACCGAATCAATTATAAGCGGAGCTATTGAATTTGTAAACTACTAAAGAAAACTTCTCGCGTCACTTTCCTTTTACGAGATACACTATAAATGACATAAAATTGAAAAGTAATAAGATCTAGTAACTCTGGATATTCTATGAAATATGCTTCTGCATAATGATTTGATGTTTAAAAGAAATGCAATAAGTTAGCTTATAAAGTATAGCGATGCGTAGGGATGTTTCTGTAACGCGACGATTTTGGGTTCGATTCCGACTCGAGGAAATGAATTATTATTTATTATATTAATATTAATTTTCTTCGTTCTGGAACAAGCCCGTCGTTGAGTTCCGCCATTTAACGCGCAATGTATCTTTAAATGGAAGGAAAGTGCAATGTTTTTTTACACCACATACATTATGGATTTTCTTAACTTCACGGTTTATCACGCAGCCATATGGAATATAGTTTTAAGACACTCCGTTGCCTATTACGACACTTCCGTTCCCCATTTTCGTCGCGGCAATGCGGGGTTGAGTAACGGAACTTAACGCCGCGCTTTGCTTCGCTACCAGAACCAAAAAATTAAAATATTAAATATTCCATTGCCCCGAGTTTGGACCCACAACTATCACGTATGCAGTCACACGCTTGAGCTCCTGCGCCGCGGTTGCCTCGATTATTGACTGTATTTAAATTATTTTTAATTCTCCTTTTTTGTAAAACAAAGAGCGGCGTTGAGTTTTACAATTTACTTGCAATTACCGAATTCAGGTTAAAAGTGGAGGACGGATTATAAGCATTCGGTTCTCTACAAAATGTGACTAATAAATACATAACATATACACCAGAAGAACAAAAGACACTTAAAAATTATTATTTTGATGTAATATAGCGAAATGTGTATTTTTATTATAGTACCTAACAACAAATTTCATTATAAAAATGAAGAAAGTCTTATGTTTTATGAATTCCTCTTAATATTTACAAATGAAAAAGGCAACTCGTGGCGCAGGGGCACAAGTGTGTGACAGTAAACGCGGCTGGTTGTGGATTCGATCCCCACTCGAGGAAATTAAATATTTAATACATATTTAAATTTATTCGCTCTGGTGTCGAGGCAAAGCGCAGCGTTGAGTTCCGCCACTCAACACGCAATGCTTTCAGAATTCGGCAAAAATAGGGGAAGGCATCACTAGGTTCCCCCTGCCCACTCTGCTGTGTGCGGGATACAACATCAAGCTGAAAATAAATTAATAAAAGAGTTCCTTCTGTAATTTTGTATTTTTGTTTTTCCTTGAAACACATATTTATTTAATATTCTTATAACGTAACATAAGATTGACTAATAAATATATGAGTGTATTTCAGAAAAAATGACCCTAGCAAAATTAGACTGTCCCACAACTTTAAGCACTTTTATTTCTAATTTATTATATGGATCATGTGGAAATAAGATTTTATATGGTTAAAGTAAATGTTTTAATGTTGACTTAAATGAAAAAGTACCATAAAAAGCAGATAACTATTTTTATATTTAAAAGAAAGCAAAATATGAGGTAAAGATTTCGAACGTCCCACGGTACTCTTGCCGATTTCAAANTGTTTTTTTGATTTTGTAATACGTTTAATCAGCAATGAATACTTTTCTACTGTGAATTGTCCAAGAAGTGACTAACAAGAATTTATTTCGCTAATTATTTCGTAATGTGATAAAATTAAGCTACTTTTTTATTATTTTGGGAAAGAATATAAACAAATCTGTTAGATAATAGGAGATGATTTGGTTTTAATACCTGCTTTTGTTAGTTCTGGTAGATCATAGTCTGTGACGTAAAGGAATACTTTTCGCCATATGTTGAAAGAAAACTTGAATATTTTTTAAATTTATGGTATAATTTCAATTTCAATAGTATATTTAGGTAGTTAATAATATACTCTTTAATATCAGAGTAAATATAAGCAATTTTATGATATGCCAAAATAATATTTCTTATTCGTCACAGGGTCATTTTTTCTGAAATACACAGATATATTACTGTTTTTTTTTGACATATATTATGCTAACTTATTATCATACATTAAATTAATTAATTTAATGTATTTTTTAAGGAAAAAAGGAACCCTTATAAGATCACTTTGTTGTCCTTCTGTTTGTCTGTCTGTCAAGAGCTCTCAGGAACCGTTGGAGATATCGAATTTAATTTATGATTTCCTGAAAAAAATATATTTCTATATTTACTTTAAAAAAATATAAGTATTTCGACACTATCAAGAGAATTAAAATGCACAGTAATAGTTCTGAAGGTTGACTTTGAATTATTACCCTATGAATTTTGATTCCCTTAATCCTAAAAAATAATAGCCTTAGAAAGGGGGTAATATTTGGTATTAAAGTTCAAATGAAGTATCAGATTAAAGAGCTCTGGCTAAGCTAAGCTCCATTTTTTTACGGAACCCTCAGCGGGCGAGTTCAACTCACGCTTATCCGGTTTTTTTTTATTTAATACGGTACGGAATTCTAAAAATCATTAGTATGAATGTTCACACGATGATAGCAGGTTCGATTCTAAAAAAAAATATATTATATGTTAGTGAACTCGTGTAAAAGAGGGTAGATGTAGGTGAAAAAGACTATAAAAGCAGTGGAAATGTGTCAATCGAGGGTTGCTTGTAGGCAACGGCACTTATCTGCAGGAAACTCGTGTGAAGTATTGTTATTATGTGATACATATCACTTATTGCAATTACATAGTATCACTTTCCAAATAGTTTAGAAATACGTGTTTTTACCGTGTTTTGTAAAAAACGTTAACCGCTTCCGATTTCTAACATCAGGAGTGGGATATGCACGAAGTTTTTATATCTTTATGTGTACTTCACTGCCCAAAGTTTGATATTCTCAAAATTAAAAGCTATTTCTTAAATCATTATCTAAAAATAGAGGAACTACTTTAATAATAATTTAATTGTTTAAGTAATTTTATTGTGGTTTTATAAAAACTCGAAAAATAGATCGAATCGCATTCGCAATCGAAAAGCAACTGTGAAGTAACTGTGGAGTGACCTAGAAAAGATCCATATTAGACTCGTTAAATACTTGGTTACACCATCGTATTTATATTTATGTAAATCCCTGCTTAAGATAGGACTGAGAAAAGACGCTTGTCAGACTCAATATGAGCGTAGGAGTGACTCGGAATAGACTGGTTTAACCCCTATCACGATAGGTACGAGGTGACCGCGAAAAAACTCTTGTTAGACTCTGTTTGAGGGTGGGGGTGACTCGGACTTCTATCATTTAAATCTTAAAAGAATTCATGCAAATTGTATACATGTACTAAGTAAAAATTAAAATTGTGTCCACACTCTGTTTTCTAACATATAATTTATATTTATTAATATACCTTTTCATTTTCAATCTTTGTTAATGCTTTGTTGCAGGAGAAATTGTGGCTTTCGGTTTCACTAAAGCTTTTTATAGCATTTTATCTCGCATATAGCACAGAAAACTGATTGTCAAGGCACTCCATTCTTTGTTTTTCGTCCCGATTGGAGAGAGGCGAGAGACAGAACTAAACGCCGTGCTTTATAGAAATTATATTTGTTAAAAAAATATATGGAAACAGCGTATTATTAGGAAGATATTGTGAACAAAAGATCACATTTGTTCCGACTTAGATCAGGACTCGGTGAGGGTGAAAGGATTTTGCTCGTCCGGATTAAAGTAATCTTTTAGATCCTCGATTCACAAAAGTGTCCAAACACACTTAAAGCATTAACCAATGCGACAATGTTTTTCGTTTCTAAATGTCTATAAAGCTAGTTAC
The DNA here is from genome assembly GCA_013403705.1 of Heliconius hermathena. Taxonomy (NCBI): domain Eukaryota; kingdom Metazoa; phylum Arthropoda; class Insecta; order Lepidoptera; family Nymphalidae; genus Heliconius; species Heliconius hermathena. Next base: position 50,971 of record JAAIXJ010000732.1, on the reverse strand, counting down.
TCATGAGCGTAGGGAGTGGGAGTTTGGAGAGCCCCCTCTTAGAAATTTTACTACCAATAAATTTTAACATATCTGTTCAAAGGTAAAATCCACAATCAAAATTAATAAGATACTTCCGGTTGACCTTCAATTATGAAATTAGGCAGCTAGCATCTACAGATACTGCTAGTTCAAAAAATAATAGCCTTAAAAGGGGGACAAAATTTGGTATTAAATCCGCTAGTTCAAGTGAGGTATCAGATGAAAGAGCTCGGGCTAAGCTAAGCTTGAATTTCAGAAAAGCTCGAGACCTCAAATTTTTGTACAGAACCCTCAGTAGGCGACCACGATTCTCGATTGCCCGTTTTTTTTTATATTTAAGTAATAAGTAAGGAAGTTATTTGACTTTGAGACAAAATGTATTAAACTATACATAATTATAGCTAGTCTTTCTTTAAATTAAATCATAAAATCAGCTTAACCCTGTATCCCGCACACAGCAGGATAGGCAAAGGGAACCTAGTGCTAGGACTCCGTTCGCCACTTTTCGCAAAATTTTTCGAAGAATTACATGTTGAGTGGCGAAACTCAACGCCGGGCTTTTGCCTTGGTGCCAGAGCAAAGAAATGAAAATATTAATAAATAATAAATTTTCCCCCGAGTGGTCCTTCCTTGTACCCCTGCGCCACGACGGCTTCTTTACTTAAATAACAGCAATACTCTGCACCTGGTCCATACACAAGAAGCAGAAAGCAGACCTTATCCCTACCCTACACGACAACATATCACACACTATCGTTGCTTTAACAAGATATACAAAAGGATGCATCTACTACAATGACGCAGCAGGTTGAGGTTGCAGGTTCATTTGGCAAATGAAGGTTCCCTGACTGATATAGTGGAACACAATGAGGCATTAAAAATATTACGTAACTAACTCACTGCACCGCAATGGACATGACCAACGACCACAAAACTCGAAAATTGACAGAAAGGAACGCTAACCTTTCAAAATATAAATGTTCAATTCACATTTTAAAAAGAACCCAACAACAACAACTTTAACCAATCAAGAATAAAAAGGCACGGACAACAAAAGTCTGTGGCGTCTAAGAACACATATTAAAAAAAATCTAACAAAACCAAAAAAATCGGAACATTTACATACAGTTATATATAATAACTTTTTATAATACTTAACATACAATGCTATATTACTTCCCTAATTTTATTCAGGAATCAAATAACCAGAAAATATCTTTGAATTAGGTCGCACTTCAGCGAGTCTTAGCAGTAAGATTCTAAAAGTACGATTGAAGACCTCTAATTCAATCATCTGACGGAACTACGGCTTGCGACTGAGTACGTTTTTACAAGAGGAAATTGATTAAGAGACTTCAGAGAAATTGGAAATATAATAAATTTGCAATAAAAATAACAATCAATCAGAAAATAACAATCAGTGCAGAGGGAAGCTGGAAACCTAGTGATAAAACACTCCGTTGCCATTAAAAAAATTCCATTCCTCACTTTCTCCTAAATTTCGGAGGTATTTAATGTTGAGTGGCGGAACTCAACGCCGCGCTTTGTTACCCGACCAAAAAAATTAAATTATTAAATATTTCATTTCCTCAATTGGAAATCGAACCCACAATCTTCTCCGTTTACAGTCACACACTTTTGTCCTTTGAGGAATATTTTCAAATTCAAGTCAATCTAAACAACAGGACGCACAAAGAACTATAGTTACTTGACTTTGTTCTATAAAAACCTTCGACGCAAAAATCTCTAAAAATATAACCAATAACTACAAAAGAGCTATTAATCTTCAAACGGCTGAAAATATTTCCTTGCATCATGGCTGAGAACTCACTTTTAAACAAAAAACTAAATCAAAATCAGATTATCCGTTTAGGAGCTACGATGACACAGCCAGACATACAAATCCTCATATACATAGACACGTCATAGTTCAGAGACGCAGTAATGTTTTTATCAGGGGTTAAAAAATAATACGAATAAAATTATAACATAATTTATTCTTGCGGATTAAACTAGCAGGTAGCTTGCACTGCTGCAATGAAACCCTATACTGAATTTCATATTGAAAGATAGAGAAAAGTCTTTTGGAACAAGAATCAGTGGAATCAGGGAATCTAGTTTTAATTGGAATTTCCAATACTTTTCGTGTAAATTGACTAATTACCTAGATTTTTTTAAGTATATTTTGATTTTCCGCTCATTTATTAAACATTTCATTAAAACTATAATACCAATTTTCTGGAATTCAGATGCTCGTACATAATAACAAGATAAATATTTATTTGTCTTGATTGGTTTGTGTAAAAATTTTGTGTATATGCAAAAAATCCATTTAAAACTACATATTTTTTTAAAATGTACTTTTGCATACCTATATATTTTTATTTATTTACATTTTAATTTATAAAAATAAAAAAAAGAAAAGAAAGATAAAAGAACATATATTTTTTTACATTTTTAAAGTGTTATTTCACACTTAGGAAAGAAAAATATCTATTTAGAAACGTACAAATTGAAGCACAAACGGCGGTCTTATCGCTATTCAGCGATTTCTTCGACGCAGATTAGGACGACAGCAAATTGGGGCTATTGGAGTTTAGAACCAAATTCGGAAACATGGTCTTATTTCCGCAGATTAAATATGAACTGAGTAGCAAGATTTTGAAGTCGCTCAGTCATTCATTTAGATAGTCCTTGGAGAAGTTAAGATAGCTTGTATCGGCATAATCGAAAATTGGGAGTTGCAGAGAATTTAACATAATTTTGGTTGGAATAGGTAACACGGAACGTAAACGTTGGAGAGAGTATTGTGTAGAATATATTTCGACATATGCTATTTATATGCACGTTCCAAATCATCGTCTGATCTAAAATTGATCAACATAAACCTCGAGATTTTTGACTGTTGTACAATACAGTTTAAATGCTTCGTTATATACAATAGGTGGCAAATGTGTATATTCGACCCTTGCAATCAAACCTGGTTTCTCAATTATTATAAGAAATTAAAGATAAGAATTTAAAGATTTAACCTTCAGAATTAATAAAATTTTACCGATGTTGAGTGGGCATAAATCTGAAAACATCGTCTGCATACATGCGATAGGGACACGAAAGATGTTTAGTAATGCAATTGATAAAAATTAAGAAGATATATATGGAGATAAAACACCGCCTTGAGGTACCCCAGCCTGAACGATACGTCACGAAGAAACGCTCTCCTCAATCCAAATGCGTTGTCTGCGGCCATTGAGGTAACTTCGAAACCAGTTTCGAAAACAATAGATACATTACTAAAATCAAGGAATACGAGAATTGTGAGTTGTTTATTATCCACAGCTCTTTGAATGTCATCTATGACTTTTATTAGCGCAGTTGAAGTGCTATGATTGGAACGGAAGATGATCCTGATTGGAAATGACTTAAAATGGAGTGGTGGAGTGTTAATGAAAGTGACAAGCTGTTTATGAGTAAGTTTTTCTAGGACTTTTGAAAGAAAGGGTAAAATAGAAATAACATAATAATAGAAATAACATAGGAAATCACAGAGATGTTGAGGATTGGGTTGTTTTGAGAAGGAATTAATTTGTGCATTCTTCCATGTTTCCGAAAATGTGCCAACGGAAATCGAATAGTTGAGGATGTGTGTCAAGAAGTGACAATGTTAATGATAAGTGCGAAAATTATCACTTCTTAGCAGTTAGTGCCAATGGCATTGAAATTGATAAATAATATGTTCTTTTTAAAATCACTTTCTGTGAATGGACTATAACAGAACGGTGGAAAGTCGTTAATTAGTAACGATCAAATGCATCGGAGAATGAGATTTTTTGACAAAAACAGCAATAATCTGGTTACATTATTGTATACATGAATATGTATACATTCCCCCAACGGAACTTTATATAATCAGATAATTAAATAAATATAAGGAACTCAAATATTTAGCAATTTTATTCTACAGTGAGTATATAACTCATTTACAGTATACATTGTATTTAATCTACAAGTAATAAATACGAGAATTTATCTTAAAAAAATCAAATAAATCAGCTTCACGCTGTATCACACATACAGCAGGGTAGGCAGAGGGAGATAAGACGCTCCGTTCACAACTTTCCTCCGAATCTTTCAAAGCATTGCGTGTTGAGTGGCGGAACTCAACGCCGGGTGCCAGTTATTAATAAATCATTCCCCCGAGTGCGGACCGAACTCACAACCGTCGCATTATAGTCACATCCTTGTGCCTGCCCCTGCCCCACGACGGCCGATATTTTAGTATTAATCTTGAGTTTCATATAAATTAAAGAAAGTATTCCTATTTAATCTAGAGAAATAATAATAATTTTACATGAACATATCTCACTGTGTCAAATTTAAATTAAAATAAAATGAAATCAACAGTATGAAACCTATAACCAAAAAGAACTCTAAAGTGAACATAAGATCTTTAATAATTTTTCCTTTTCAATTTAAAACCAAGTAAATATTATAATTTAATATAATGGTAAAATATTTAACCGAGCGTTGTTTGAAAGGCTTTTGTCTTCAGACAATAAATATTATCGTTATAATATCAGTTTCAACTGATATTATATCGCACTCACTTAACGCTGCTATTTCTTGTTGAGGGGAAGTGACAGATGACAAACGAGCTGTCCTCAGCTCAGGATCTTAAGTTCAACTACACAATGAACGACGCTTAGGTTGCTATGGAAGACGGCGAAGATAACGTTTGTTAAATAAATCTGGAAAAATCTCTAAGATTTATGGAGTGTTGATATTTATTGATAGCATAATTTGGAAGTGAGATGTGGCGCTAGGGCACAAGTGTGTGACTGTAAACTTGACAGGTTGTGCGTTCGATTTTTATTCGAGAAAATGCTATATTTCATATTTGAATTTCTTCGCTCTAGTGTCGAAGCAAAAGGCGGCTTTGAATTCCACCGTTCAATACGCAATGCCTCCAGAATTACAAGTGGACAAGGGGACAAAATTGGGAACGGAGTGTCCTAACATTTGATTCCCTCTGCCTACCCTGCTGTGTACGGGGTTCAGTGTGAAGCTGAAAAACAGAAATAAAAATCTAGTTATCGTTATAGATATAGTGTTAGAAACCTTAAGCCGCGTTTGTGTCACAGAAACACGAAAACATTAATAATAACATATTTTTTATATTAGAGGCCGGTCGTGGCGCAGCGGCACGAGGTGTGACTGCAAAACCGACTGGTTGTGGGTTCGATCCCCACTCGAGGAGATGAAATATTTACTTAAATTTATATTTCCATTTCTTCGCTCTGGTGTCGAGGTTAAGCGCGGCGTTAAGTTCTGCCACTCAACACGCAATGCCTCCAGAATTCGGCAGAAAGTGGGGAACGAAGTGTCTTAACACTAGGTTCCCTCTGCCTACCCTGCTGTGTGCGGGATACAGCGTGAAGCTAATTTTTTTTTTTTAAATTTTATATTAGAAATTTTAATATGGTTAGCAATTATTATCTAAAGGTTTTCAAAATGTGTTTTTTTAATGTGACAATAAAAACGTCAAGATAGACCTCAACAGAGCAACGGTTATTTTTTTAAAAAGTCACAAACACACTCCCACAGTACGACCCAGAATAATAACAAAAGTTAAATCTTTATAAAAGCATGAAATTAAATCTTATACTCGTTTAACGACGATATAACAAATCAAGGAGGTTAAGAGTAAACAACGAATAACTAAATTACTATACTACAGTGCGTTGTTAGTCGAATACCTTCTATTATGTGATATCTTTGTGTATCAATTACATATTAATTAACATATAATATTGTTAATACAACGTAATTAGCAATTGTAAGTAGGTACTGTATTAAACCTAGTAAATTTAATTATATTAAACTGTCGTCTCAGTTCTAATATCGGACCATATATACTAGACACAAACAAATTAAAGAAAATGTCCTTTTCTACTCGACTGTGCGACACAAAGGAGGGTAATGTTATAATAATAAGTCTGTATGTATATATAAATATATATCGAGGCCGGTCGTGGCGCAGAGGCACAAAGTGTGACTGTAAAATCGACTTGTTGAGGGTACTATCACCACTCGAGGAAGGGAATAATTATTTAAATTTATATTTCCATTTCTTCGCTCTGGTGTCGAGGTAAAGCGCGGCGTTGAATTCCGCCACTCAGCACGCAATGCCTCCAGAATTTGGCGGAAAATGGGGAACGGAGTGTCTTAACACGAGGTTCATTCTGCCTATCCTGCTGTGTGCGGGATACAGCGTGAAGTTGATTTAATTTTTTTTATGTATATATATATATATGTGGCGTTATAGAAACCAAATGGATTGACCGATTTTGATGATACGTACGAGTTGGTCAGTCGATTCGCTTTGCGAGTGTCACTAAAGATGTCACAACTATCAATATTAACAATATTGTTAAAATAAAAAAAATAAGAACTATGTCACATATGGGGATATATTGTTGGATATGCATTCAACAATGATTCTAAGGTTCTTTTCACCATTTTTCATTATTTTTAGGGTTCAGTAGTTTTTAAGGAAAAAAGGAACCCTTATAAGATCACTCTGTTGTCGGTCTGTCTGTCTATATGTCTGTCAAGACCCTTTATCTAAGGAATGCTTGGAGATATCGAGTTGAAATTCAAACCAATATACTCATATCTACGGCCCCATGATTTTCTGATGAAAAATATATTTCTATATTTACTTAGACAAAAGATGTAGTCGTTTATATCGTAAAAAAATCGTGTATTTAGGACACTATAAAGTTAATCAAAATTCATAAGGTACTTCCGGTTGACCTAGAATTACGCAATTTGGCAGCTAGCATCTACATGTAGTACTAGTTTAGGAAAGAAATCTGAAAACTATATATTTCTGGATAAATCCTAAAAAGCAATAACCTTAAATATCAAAAAAATCTTATTTTAGACACTATAAAGGGAATCTAAATTAATAGAGTACTTCTGGCAAACCTAGAATTATGAAATTTAGCAGCTAGCATCTACAGATATTATTAGTTCAGGAAAAAATCTGAAAACTATACATTTATGGTTAAATCCCAAAAAATAATAGCCTTAAATAGCAAAAAACGCGTATTCCTACACTATAAAGAGAATCAAAATTAATACGGCAATTCTGGATGACCTAGAATTATGTAATTTGACAGAAAGTATATATAAGTATACCAGTTGAGGAAAAAATATAAAAACTATACATTAATCCTAAAAAATAATAAAAGGGGGGCCTTTAAAAGGGGAAAAAAATTGATATTAAAGCCGCTAGTTCATGTGAGGTATCAGGTATTTCGTGTTAAATGGCGGAACTCAAGTGGCGTTTTGCCTTGTTACCACCTTGTTACCATTTTCCATAGAAAGAAATACAATTTAAGAAATGATTTATAGAAATACAATTTAAAAACCTATACAAATCATCGAATTTTCATTCTTTATTAACTTCACGGTATAACCCGCATATAACCATCTATATATAAGGAAACTAGTATTAATTCACTTCGTTTTTCTCTCTACGCCAAATTTTGGAAGCGAAACTAAACGCTCAACTTTGTCTTCTTTAGCCTAGTGAAACAGCAAGAATAATTTCATAATTTCATCATTCCCCCGAATGGGAATCGAACCCAAAACAATCGTTTAATGAAGATGTCCTACTGCGCCACGATGGCTTTTATACTCCTTATCGTTCACACTAATTGCTTGGAAGAGCCGCAATTCTTGCCAACATTTTCTAATTAAATGTCCTTCTGATTGTCGAGTGTCCTTATACGAAGAATTTTTCACTTGAAAATCTACTTCACGTTTTATAATAAAGTAAAATTTTACATGGCACGGTTGCAAATTACATTTAAACAAATATTATTTTATTTTTATTTAGCTTCACGCTGTAGGCAGAGGGAACACACCCACTCTAAGTTCCCTAAGTTATACTGTGTTCCCTTTGCCTACTCTAAGTACGCAGGTACTTAGAGTAGGCAGAGGGAACCCAGTATAAGACAAACACCACCACTCAACACACAATGCATCGCTCTAGCGGCGGAAAGTAGAGAACAGATTATATTAGGTATTTATAGAATACGGCCGGAACTTAACAAAAATTAAAACATTAAAGAAATCAAATTAAAATTGAATATATTCTTTTAATCCTTACGTTTTCTTATATGTATAACTTTCTATGTAAAAAGTATACGAAATTTCAATATACATACAAACATTACTTACACAATATTTTCATAGCTTTCAATAGGTATTCTACGACATGAATATTATACTGTTTATAATATTATATATTAAAATATAAGATTCATATGAGAACAGAAATAGTTTTTTCCTTTAATAGATTTGTTGATTCTTTGTAAACATAGAATAATTCAGCTTCACGCTGTATCCCGCACACAGCAGGATAGGCAGAGGGAACCTAGTGTTAAGACACTCCGTTCCCCACTTTCTGCCGAATTCTGGAGTGAAGAAATGAAAATTGAAATTTAAGTAAATATTTCATCTCCTCGAGTGGGGATCGAACACACAACCAGTCGGTTTTACAGTCACACTTTGTGCCCCTGCGCTACGACTAGCCTCGAAAAAAAAACTTGCCTTGTAAACATAGAAAATGCTGTATTTAAACTGAATAAAAAAAAATCATATATTACAGTTGGTGTTTCTTTTTTCACTGTCGGAAATAAACTATTTACGTTTCCTCATTTTAGTAACAAATTCGACAATTTTGCGAAAAATGAGGAACGGAGTGTGTTAACACTAGGTTCCCTCTATATGCGTTATACAGCATGATGGAAAAAAAAATATTTTGTATGGGAACTTATATTTTATAAAACTAAATAATAACCGATTAAGTGCGAGTCGGGCTTGCTCACTGAGGCTTTCGTACCAATTTCAAGATTGTACGCCACCGGAAAGTACAACTTATAAAAGTTGATAAATTTAAATTTGCTGAGTTCATTTCAATGGGTACCCATTTTGTATGAAATGAACTACAAATGTATGTTTTTAATGACTTTTTTCTATTAAATTCTTGATTTGTGTTGTAATTTCTTATTTCGTGTCAAATTTTATAACTTTAAATCCACGGAAAGTGCCCTATAAGTTTTGATTACACAGTGAATTTTATACAAAATGTGGCAAAATTTATGCATAAAAACCCGTATCTTTTGTTTGCGTTGACTTAGACGCTTATTTTTTTCTATAAAAAGCTTTAAAGGACCATATGTGTGAAAATTTGATATTAATTTCTACATAAATGTTTTGGACAGACGAACAGACAAACAGACGGATATCAAAGTGATCTTATAAGGATTCCATTCTTAACTTTCGAGGTTCCATCCGTCTATGCATCAGCTTTTCAAAGTCCACTGCTGGACATAGGCCTCCCCTTTCGAGGTTACCCCTTAAAAACAAAAACAAAAAAATAATAAAAATCAAGATATCTTATTAATATGAGTAAAGTCAGTAAACAACAAAATAAAATTAAGTTATTATAATATTATACCAATACATCCAAAGCGATACCTATAACATACGAATACACTGTTGAGATAATACCCATACAATACATTTATAATGAAACACCGATTCGATCTCCACCTTAATCCTCGAGACAATCTCGTGAGCATTGAGTTGTTCGTCTTTATTGCTGCGCCGTAAACCGTGCGATTTATTATACTCCAACCAATTACGTTCGGGTCAATGTACAGTTGTTAAAGTTATTGAATTTTGTTTGTGTTTAAACAATTTGTAAGTATTATTGAATATATAAGAGGCCAGTCATGGCGCAGAGGTACGCTCGATAAATATAAATATTTAATTAAATTTATATTTTCATTTCTTCGGCCTCTGGGGTCGAGGCAAAGCGCTGCGTTGAGTTCCGGCACTCAACACGCAATACCTTCAGAATTCGGTGGAAAATGGGCAACGGAGTAACTTAACACCTCTGCCTACAATGCTATATGCGGGATACAGAGTGAAGCGTGATTTGAATTATGATTGTATTGATATGGGGCAAGTATGTTACAGTGTTTTGAATATTCGATTAAACTTAGAATGAGATTGATCTTAATTATTTTCATTTCTCATACTTACTGAGACAAGATACGGCTACGGATATTTTTAAAAATGGGTGGAAAGTGAAGAAAGAAGTATTTTAACATTTGGTCCTCTAAGTATTAAAATCAAAATTAAAATTCGTGATGAGTGAGTGAGTGGCCATTCCTTTTTATACATCGTGTATAGATGAAATTCTATATTTTTTAAGCTACGTCTCTAGGGTAATATTGAAATTTTATAAAATCTGTATTGTTAGCATACTTACTAACTGCCAGACCAGTCAACTCTGACGTACTTACAAAAAATCCCAACAATACAGAAATACAAAGAATACAAAACTATTTACTTATTTATATTATGATAATTTTATTCGTAACTGAAGAGTTCTTGGTTCTATACTCTAACGATAAACGAGATATATCGATCACAGACCATAATGTATTCTTAGTATGTCTAAAATATCGAAATTTTTCTTCACTCGTGAAAAGCACTATTTTTGACGTCTCCATTCTGATGACAGGTTCTTGATCGGCAGTTAGCTAGAGATATTTGGAGTAATGTATAATAATAAAAGGCAATAAGTATATTCACTTTGTAACAGTACGCACCTTGGGTATGATGTATTAAATATAGTGTGTATATATAACATATATCCGAGATAGAATGAAATTTACAACCAACTCCTATACAATATCATATCTAACTGTATCACAATAGCTCTTATATTGTAAATTCAAATATTTTTAATAAATATTTTGTTAGGAAACGGAAACGTTGAAATAATAGCAAATGTTATTATAGAACATACAAATTATAGGTTAAAGTGGTTGTTTTATACAACAGGAAATTGAGCTACGTCGCAATTTAAATCCATCCCATCCCATAAATTTTTAAAAATCTTCCTACAGAGATGGTAACAATATAAATAAGTTGTAACGAGCTTATAAGAGTTTCGACGTAGCTCGATGAGAACGCATGGTTTACTTGGTCAGGGCGCTTGGACGGTTTCCAAAAAGGCGTGAGTTCAAATCTCGCTACGTTAAAAACTTTATACGTTTTCTTAATAAGTAAATTTTTGGTCCAATTTACAAATTTTACAGAGCCTACCAGAGCAAGGAAATGAGAATAACTCTTTTCCCTGAGTAAGAATTGAATCCACAGTTTAGTTTAGGTTTATTACGCCATGGACAACGCCCTTTTCCAGCCCCCATGAATGGGTCCAGGGGCGAGGGACTTGGGGAAGTCCTCGCCCCCTACTCGATATACCCGTGTCGTAGGCGCACGTGGCGCACGCCTCTGAGACGATGCACGGGTTAGCTCACTAACCCGCGCAGGAGACGAGGCCCGGACCGACCCGACCAGCACTAGTGAGGGACTGCGGATGAATTTGGACTCCCGCGGCCCCGCGCTCACGTGCGAGGAGACACCGGGGTGGTTTTAGCCGGCAAGAGTCCGGCACGCCCCTCCGTCTTTCCCCAGACGGAGGTAGTCCATGAGGATTTCTCCCCGTAAAAACAAAAAAAAAGGCTTATTACGCTATGAGAGTCTCGAGTTTTACGCAGTAATAAGAGATAAAGTTACACAATAGAAGAATGCACGCTTAAAAATGATCCCGTTAAAATACTGCCGTCCATATAAGAAACAAAAAATATAAACATATAGACTTAGTAATAGATAATGTCATGTGCTGAAAGGTTCTCTCTTTTCAGGATTCCGTACGTTTTAACGAAAAAGGGAACCCTTGTTAGATTACTTTGTTGTCCGTCTGTCTGCCAAGAGCCTTTTTCTCAGAAATGGTTCTTCTTTTATTTTGCATAAGAGGCCAGTCGTGGCGCAGGGGCACAAAATGTGACTGTAAACGCGGTTGGATGTGGGTTCGATCCCCACTCGAGGAAATTTTATATTTTTTATTCAGATTTTCATTTCTTCGCTCTGGTGTCGAGGCAAAGAGCAAAGTTGAGTGCCGCCACTCAACACGCAATGATTCTAGAATACGGCGGAAAGTGGGAACGGACTGTCTTAACACTAGGTACCCTCTTCCTCCCTGCTGTATGTAGGATAACATTTTGCGAGACTTTGAAGATAACGAGGTGAAATTCAAACAATATACCTAGATCTACGGCTCCATGATATCCTAAAAAAATTGTTTTCCTACATTTACTTAAAAAAAGATATGCCCGTTTATATCGCAAAAAAGGGTATTTCGACACTACAAAGGGAAGCAATATTAATAGGGTACTTCCGGTTAACCTTGAATTATAAAATTTAACAGCTAGCATCTACAAGTAGTACTAGTTCAGGTAAAATCTGAAAATTATACTATACTACATTTGAGGTTAAATCCTAAAAAATAATAGCCTTAAATAGCAAAAAATGCGTATTTTGATACTATAAAGAGAATCAAAATTAATAGGATACTTCCAGTTAACCAAAAATTATGAAATATGGTAATAATTTGGCAATAGTTTAGGAAAAAATCTGAAAACTATATTTTTTTTGTTAAATCCTATAAAATACTGGCCCTTAAAATACTATTATAAAATACCTTAAAGGGGGGGGGGGGTGGCAAAATTTAATATTAAAGCCGCTAATTCAAGTGAGGTATTAGATGGCTATGCTTAGCCTGAATTTCAGAAAAAGCTCGAAACCTCCAAGTTTTATACGGAACGCTCAGTGGACGAGGCCGACTCGCGCTTATCCGGTTTTTTTTTCGTCAAGTCTCGCTGTTATCCTACATACAGCAGGGAAAATGTTATCCTACATACAGCAGGGAGGCAGAGGGTACCTAGTGTTAAGACAGCCCGTTCCCACTTTCCGCCGTATTCTAGAGTCGTTGCGTGTTGAGTGGCGGCACTCAACTTTGCTCTTTGCCTCGACACCAGAGCGAAGAAATGAAAATCTGAATAAAAAATATAAAATTTCCTCGAGTGAGGATCGAACCCCTGCGCCACGACTGGCCTCTTATGCAAAATAATACATTATATGCTATGCTAAATATTGGACACTTGGAGGGAAAATAAAAACAATTCACTCCTCCGAATAAGGATCGAACCCACAGCAGTCGCTTTTTCAGTCAGATACTGTCCCACTTTACCACAATGGCTCGAGAACTAAAATGCAACAATGTCTTTTTTATTAGCTTTAGGTTGTATCCTGCACATAGCAGGAAAGACAGAAGGAACATGAGAACTTTGTGGTAAAACGCTCTGTTCCCATTAAGACACTTCAGTTCCCCACAGTGAGAGCTAAGCACTAAAATCTAAAAATGTGAGAACTAAAATCTCAAAAAAAAATTAAATAGACATAAACCACAAAAGACCCCGCATAAGTAGATAACGACTTTAATCCAATTCAACAAAGGCTTGCAATAGGCATTAAGTCAAAATAAAGATTTTTTTATCTATATAATATAACACGAAGTGAGAGTAAAAGAGCGAGCGAGCGAGAGTGAGCCTCGAGATTTCGGCGGAAAGGGGGAACAGAAATGTTTTAACACTAGGTTCCTAAAGTTTTTTATATATTATAAGTAACACAATTTTTAAGTTTCCATTCCCTACATGAAACATATTAAATATTTCTTTCCCCCAAGTGAGAACCGAACCCACAATCTTCACGTTAACAGTCGCACACATGCGCCCCCGAGCCACGACGGCCTCATAAAAAGATAATAGGGTGGGCAGAGGGAACATAGTGATAAGACTCTCCATTACCCACTTTCCGCCGAATTTTTCGAGGCATTGCGTGTTGAGTGGCGGAACTCAACGCCGGGCCTTTTGCCTTGATGCCAGGGCGAAGAAATAATAATTTATTCCCTCGAGTGGGGATCGAATCCACAACCGTCGCGTTTCATAACACCCTTGTGCCCCTGAGCCACGACGGCCTCGGAGGATATAGATAATAACATATTTTTTTTTACGGCCGGATATAGATAATAACAATAATATTTTTATATTGTTAAACATTTTCATAAGCTACTTACAAAAACCGTTTACATTCCAAATAAAGAAACAAGATCGTATAATTAAGGTGAAAGATAAACCACAAAGTCATTAAAGTGGAAGTAGGGGCTTTAGAAGTACATTTTATTTTAATTTGAATCACTTAACTCTGGTTCCCTTTGCTGGTAAAGATGTTTGCTTTTAGAATAACTACTGTAGCGCTCGTGGTTTTACTCACTTCGACTAAGTTAATTTACTATGTATTATTCTTTGCTCTGGTGACGAGGCAAAGCGCGGCGTTGAGTTCTGTCGCCAAGCACGCAATGCCTCAAGAATTTAACGGAAACTGGGGAAGAGAAATGTTTTAATGGAAACGGAGGTTCTTAATACGAGGTTCCCAGATTACATCTGCCTCCCCTCCTATATGTATACAGCACAAAGCTATAAAAAAATAAAAGTGCTACTTTATTTTTAATATTTTTTATAACCCTTGAAGCCCTTAAATATTATGCTTCATTAACTTTATGTTTTTACTATTATCTTTTTAAGTTAAAATACTTTGCAATATAATTTCATGTCAACGGTTGAAAGGCTATTTGTTCTAAACGCCATTTTGTGAACTTTACACTGGAGCCGTTTAAAGTTTCAGTCCTTAAAAAAAAACACAATTTTAAAAACCAATTAGGCCGACGATGTTATTCTTTTTCCATAAACCTTCTATTCTTTATTAGAAGGTTTATGGAAAAAGGCCAGTCGTGGCGCAGCGACCCAAAGTGTGACTGTAAAACCGACTGGTTGTAGGTTCGATCCCCACTCGAGGACATGAAATATTTACTTAAATTTATATTTCCATTTTCTTCGCTCTGGTGTCGAGGCAAAGCGCGGCGTTGAGTTCTGTCACTTAACACGCAATGGCTCCAGAATTCGTCTTACACTAAGTTCCCTCTGCCTACTCTGCTGTGTGCGGGATACAGCGTGAAGCTGATTTTTCTATTATTTAATCATGTAAAATTTAATATTATCTTAAAAGTAATAACAAAAAAATAACATTTCTAGTACGTTTAAGATATAATTACATTGAATTATAATGTTAAAATATAATTTTTTGATAGCATTAATTATAACTCCATCAAAGAGGAAGTAAAAGACTTTCCCAAACATAACCAAATAACAGAACAAATACAGTATTATTAAATTAATCGGTAAATTTAATTATAAAGAAAGCTTTTACTTTGCTAATGTAATATATTAAAAATAATTTAAAAAAAAAAACAGCTTGACTTTTCTTGCATAATTGGGTAAGCAAAGGGAACATAGCGGTAAGACATTCCTTTCCCCATTTTCGGGGGACTTATTTTAATAAAATATTTCTCATTTCTCCGCTGTTATAGACGAAGCTAAGCGTTGAGTTCCGCCCCTCAATATCCAATGTCTCTAAAGTTGGATGGAAAATGGAGAACGGAGTGTTTTACTTTAATCTATCATTAACATATTTGTATAATCAGTCTATGAAGACTTATATTTTTTTATTTCGTTGCAGATTGGAATATTTTAACACTACGAATATTTTTTCTTCCTTCGATCCCATCAACATACGACAGTCGTGGGTTCGATTCCCTTCTCCGAGACTTGAAATATTTAATATTTTCATTTCTTTGCTGTGGTAACGAGGTATTGCATGTTGAGTTCCGCGACTCAACACGCAATTCCTCAGAAATTCGGCGGAAGGCGGGGCGGAAATCTTAATTGAACACGGAGTTTTTTAACACTAGGTGTTCCAGATTCCCTCTGTCTACCCTCCTTGGTATTTGCACCTATATTCTGATACAGCGTGAAATTAAAAAAAAACAAGAAAATAAGAATTATATTTATCAAAAGCTTGTAAATAGTAAACCATTTACTTTATAAATCTAAAACATTTTAAGTTAATTATTTTTAACATTTTTAAAGTGTTATTCCATACTCAGGAAAGAAAAATACTTATTTACAAAACATATAAAAAATTTTAAGCCGACCAGGTCGGTTTCCAGGACGCGCGGGTTCGAGTCCCGCTACGTTCAATTTTTTATAAGTTTTCTAAATAAGTATATTTAAGTTAAATTTCTATTATACGAGTATAGAACTTAATTTCAGCGAGAACGAGTTAAAAAGATGGAGATTGAGATCGAGATTGAGACAATAGTTGAAGAGATTTTAAATTCAAGGTTTATTTATCGAAGATTTAAGAAATACAAATAGCAAACCAAAGGACACACTTTGTGCTAAATAAAAAAAAACATGAAATAATCTTTGAGATAACAACAAACATAAATAGTAACGAGGGAGAGCCAACATTTAAACGAAAAAGTATAAGAACGTAGGGCTACGGGTTCGAGTCCCGCTTCGTGTAAATTTGTGGACGTTTCTAATTATTCTTCTTTCTAACAAATATAAGTTAAATTAAAATTAAAGTAGTTTAAGTCAATCCTAAGTCTGTCCTAATTTTAAAGAAATCTTCAACTTCACGCTATATTCCGCACATAGTAGGGTAAATAGATGGGGCTGAGTGTTTAGACACTGTGTTCCCCACCTTCTGCCGATTTTTTTGAGGCATTACGTGTAGAGTGGCGGAATTCAACGCCGATCTTTTGCTTTAATTCCCTCGAGTGGGGAACGAACACACAACCGTCGTACGTCACACACTTGAGCCCATGCGCCATAACGGCATAAGGAAATCTTAATTAGGATTTATTAGCATAGAAAATATATGCAAAATAAGCTTTAAATTAAAATACCTAAAGAAACACGTGAAAACGTCCACCATTTTGAAGCACACGTCCTATATAGCCAAATAATCTGATTACAATTTCCGTCCTGACAGAGATCGGCAGAGTCACAGGCTAACACGATTCCGTTAACTAAATTGTTTATATTAACTTCCGTTTCGTAACGAAATTTTGTACACGTTTTTACAGTTAAAACCTTTTTGGGATACCTTTCTTTGTGCTCTGGCACTGACACTAGTCAGTCATGTCAGTAAATCAGCTTTGTAAGATTGTTGACTTTATATATGTATATTTGTTAAACATTATTTTTCATTTTCACGCTGTATTCTGCATATAGCAGGGCAGGCAGTGGGAACGAGAGGTTCCTGGGGTGGAAATCGAACCCATAACCGTCGCGTACTGTTACAAACTTGTACCCCTACGCCACGTCGGCCTCACGTATTTCTCACTCTATCAGTTACTAGTACCTAATTAAAATGTCCATAAAAATTAAAAACTTTTAATATAAATATTGTTAGCGAACTCCTGTATAAAAGTATAGATGTAGATGTTGTTGAAAAAGATGATAAAAGCAGTGGAATTGTGCGATTCCTAACAATATATATATATATATATATATATATATATATATATATATATATATATATATATATATATTGCGATTTGTTATTTTTTTTATAGGTTGAGAACAGAGCTATTGTATTTATATTTTTTTTCGATGCAAACACGATGGTGCAATTTATGGTTGAACTAATCTTTGTATTCTTAATTAAATGTTTGTATGAAGCCAATAAATGGTTTAAACCAGGAAAATGAATAAAAGCATTCTCATCACTAGTATCGCTTGTTTTTGGTTTTATAGTTTGTTCGTCTGGTATAAGTAATTTCACATAATATTGTTATCTTATTACGTTATTTCTTTTTATTTCGTTATTTCTATGAATATTGATTTTGTTGGAAAGTGTAAATAAAACTTTCTCAATTTCTATAATATAACTCAAAGGAAAAATCAAAAGTATGCCTGATTTTTTAATCAACTTGCCGTATAAATTACTCCAGCAGAGATTGCAGAGAGACCCCAGTACCAAGACACTCTGTCCTGTACCGCCCAAATTTAAAGTATTGTGTTTTGAGTGAATAAACTCAACGCAGCACTGCTGCCCAACAAGTGTAGAAGAAATTAAAATTGATAAGCTTAAATTTAATATTACAAGATTCTGCAACAAAAATTACAAAATTTCTCTGTGTTCTGTGTGCCTCTTAATATAGATCTCCTCCAACATCTTCCATTGTTTCGTATCTCGTGTGACTCTTCTCCAATCTCTCTCTTGATCCCACTGTTGGCTTAATATCGTCCTCTCATCTTGTATGTTACCTCCCGCGACTTCGCTTGCCATCTATTAACTAACATTCTGTTACTATAATACATGACTCTTTTTACCTTTCGTGCCTCGCATCATATGCGCTGTCCATCTCCATTTCTGTTCATCTATTTTTGTCAGTAATTCCACCAATTAATCTTGGCTCGGAGTTCAGTATTGCTGATTCTATCATTTCTTTTCCAACCGGCTCCTCTTGGTCCTCTCCATAGCCCTTTGACATTTAACAAGATTTTCTCTCAAAGATTTGGTCAATGCCCATGTTCCACAAACGTAGGTTAGGCTTGAAAGAATTGTAGGCTTCACATAGGTTTTCTTTTTCAATATGGGCAAAATCAAATATTTAATATTTAAATTTTCTCGCATTGGTTATGTGGCAAAGAGCTGCGTTGAGTTCCGCCACTCAACACACAATGCCTCGAGATTTAAAATTATTATCACTGAATTACCATTTTATGTATAATACATACAAGGAAAGAATTATTTGGATTTTTTTTTCGATAAATTTACATTTACTTGCACTCGTTAATTTATATAATACAACAATGTGCTATTCAATTATTAGTAACAATACATACATAGAATCAATACGCAATGCCCTCAGAATTCGGCAGAAAGTGGGGGATGGAGTGTCTTAACACTAGGTTCCCTCTGCCTGCCCTGCTGTGTGCGGTATACAGCGTGAAGCTGATTTAATTTGATTTGATTTATTTTTTATACATAGACACGTCACAAGCCGAACGTCAAGACTGGTCGTGCCTAGCTATCGTTGGTTCCTCTAATAACATGCTTCAATTATTATTAGATGGCAGGCATGACAGGCAGAGGGAACCTAGTGTTAAGACACCCCGTTCCCCCCTTTGTTGAGTAGCGGAACTCAACGTCGCACTTTGCCTCGACAACAGAGCAAAGAAATGAAAATATAAATGTAAGTATTAATATTTTATCTCCTCAAGTGGAGATCGAACCCACAACCAGTCGATTTTGCAGTCACACTCTGTGCCCCTGCGCCACGACTGGCCTAAGCCTCAGCTAATTTTAAAACATGAAAATGTTATAAAATAGACATATTTTCATTTTCTATTTTAATTACTGAGTTGTGTACACATAAGCTCACGTCTGATATACAGGTACAAGGATAAATCTTTTAATGAAGTAATTTGTAGGCATTTTTTTGTTATTTGAAAACGACCTCTTCATCCCTTTCTAACCCAGCTTATACAAATACGTACAAAATAAATCAAAATCAGCTTCACGCTGTATCCTGCACAGAGCAGGGTAGGCAGAGGGAACCTAAAGTGAGACACTCCGTTCCGCACTTTCTGCCTAATTCTGGAGGTATTGCGTGTTGAGTGGCAGAACTCAACTCGCCGCGCTTTGCCTCGACACCACAGCGAAGAAATGGAAATATAAATTTAAATAAATATTTCATCTCCTCGAGTGGGGATCGAACCCACAACCAGTCAGTTTTACAGTCACACTTTGTGCCACTGCGCCACGACTGGCCTCAGAAACGCACAAAATAATTACTTTAAATAATTGAAATGAAATGTTATATGCTCGTAGGTATTATTAAAAATCAGAAGTGGTTAGCGTTTTTAAAAACAAAATAAAAACGTGTATGGTTTATATGTTTCTAAATAATTCGGAGAGATTCTACGTAATTGCTTTAAGTGAATTTGGCGGAAAATGGGGAACCGAAGTGTCTTAATGGGAACGGAATGTTTTAACACTAGGTTCCCAGGTTCACTCTGACTACGCTGCTATGTAAGAGATACAGCGTGAAGTTAACAAAAAAAAAAAAATTAATTATTTCACCTCATATATCACAATAAAGAGAATGATTGTACGTTTTTTTATAAAAAAATAAACAATGAAAATTAGATTTTTTTCCGCATAGCAATAAGCACAAGCAGAGATAACGTAGTGTCAAAACACCGTTCTTCGCTTTCTTACCTTGAGCAGGAATCGAATTCACAACGATATTTAGCTAGGTTCTAGGCTTCACAATTCAACACGTTGTTTATCTAATATTAATTATTAATTCCTAGAAATAGTTGAAGGCCTCTCCCACGTATACTCTTGATGACTTTTTAATTTCCAAACACTCACTACTACAAAGACAAATGAGTTTTACAACAAAAAAAATAAAATATATCTAACCTACAACTATGTTTCTTTTGTAGCTTAACGCTGTATCCTACATTTAGCAGAGTAGGCAGAGAGAACCTAGGGACAACACTCCGTTACTCATTTTCCGGCGAATTTTCAAGACATTGCGTAGTACCTTGTTCCCCTAAAAGGGGAATCAAACCCGCAACCATCGCTTTTACAGTCACACGCCGCTCCACTCCGCCACGACGGGTTCATTACATTTTGATGTGATTAAATCATTTCCCATAACAGCAAATTCGAAGTCGATAAACCAACACAATATTATCTCTTTAAACTCTCTTAGAAGTTTTTGCAGTAAAAGTTTTAGAATTGTTGAAAGAAAATTGCACTTTCTTGAAAACGTTTTCGTTAAATACGTCGTAATATCTATATGAATTCTTGAACTTCTGATTGGATAAAGTAAAAATAAATAAATAAATCAGCTTCACACTGTATCCCGCATACAGCAGGGTAAGCAGAGGGAACCTAGTGTTAAGACACTCCGTTCCCCACTTTCTGCCGAATTCTGGAGGCATTGCGTGTTGAGTGGCAGAACTGAACTTTGCCTAGCCAAAGCGAAGAAATGAAAATATTAATTTAAATAAATATTTCCTCTCCTCGAGTGGGGTTCGAACCCACACATAACCAGTCGGTTTTACAGTCACACTTTGTGCCCCTGCGTCACGATTGGCCTGATATACTGGCATTCTGATTGGATATTTTTATATATTTATTATATTGCTCATTAAGTTAACATCTTCGTCTGTTTTTTACTTTAAATGTACATATAAGTGTAAAATAAATCGTTTGATTTTTAACATTTTTAGCATTTATTAGGTCGAGCTGTAACTAAGTAATTATGTAATAAAATCTAAGAATCTGAAGTTCCGTTATATGTAGCTTATATGAAAAAAAAAATATTATGGTATCAACATGGAAAACGTGTGACTGTAAGCGAGACTGGTTGTGGGTTCGATCCCTACTAGACGATTTTTTTTATTTTTTATTTATATTTTCATTTCTTCGCTCTGGTGTCGAGGCAAAACGCGGCGTTGAGTACCGCCAATTAACCGAAAATGGAGAACGGAGTGTCTTAATACAGAGTTCCTCCTGTCTACTCTGCGGTGTGCGGGATACAGCGTGAAACTGATTTATCACGGTATCAACGACCTCGTTTGATGATGATGTTACGTTATGTTGCTTTCCTACTGTAATAAGCATATAAGATTTTCGATGTAGCCCGATAAAAACGTATGGCTTGGTTGGTCAGGGCGCTTGGACGATTTCCAAGAGGAGCGGGTTCAAATCCCGCTACGTTAAATTTTTTATATGTTTTCTAAAAAATAGACCCACGTCATTACATAAAATATACCAACTCCTCAATAAATGGACTATCAAACACAAAAAGATTTTAGAAAAATTTCGACGTAGCTTGGTGAGAACGCATGGCTTAGTGGTCAGAGCGCCTGGTCGGATTCCAGGAGGCGCGGGTTCGAGTCCCGCTGCGTTCAAATTTTTATACGTTTTCTAAATAAGTATTTTTCTTTCCTAAGTGTGGAATAACACTTTAAAAATGTTTAAAAAAATAAAAAGATTTTTTCAATTCAAACAAACTCCTCAGCTTTGTTTTATATTATTATAGAAGTATAGATATAGGAAGTAAGAAGAATAGCGCCCAGCATAACAACTATCGCTTCCTATAGGAAAGAATAGGAGTGATTGATGATCAGCACATACCTATATGAAAAGAATAAACAGTTCTCCTGTAATTAATGCATTTTCCTAGATTTGTAATCCAGTATGCCAGTCGTGGCGCAGGGGCACAAAGTGTGACTGTAAAACCGACTAGTTGTGGGTTCGATCCCCACTCGAGGAGATGAAATATTTACTTAAATTTATATTTCCATTTCTTCGCTCTGGTGTCGAGGCTCAGCGCGGCGTTGAGTTCTGCCATTCAACACGCAATGCCTCCAGAATTCGGCAGAAAGTGGGGGACGGAGTGTTTTAACACTAGGTTCCCTCAGCCTACCCTACTGTGTGCGGGATACAGCGTGAAACTGATTTGATTTAATTAGATTTTTTGTATTACTACATCGAAGCCGTCCTGGTGCAGGGGCACAAGGGTGTGACTGTAACGCGACGGTTGTGGATTCGATCGCCACTCGGATAATAAATTATTTTTTATTTAATATATTCATTTCTTCGCTCTGGCACAAAAGCAAAATCCTGGTGTTGAGTTCCGGCACTCAACACGCTGCCTTAGGGAACGGAGTGTCTTAACACTATCCCTTTCTTCAATTTAAATGCAAATAAAGTTCATTTCGTTCACGAAGCTGGACAGAAAGTAAATTCTATTACTGTCAATAAGAAATCCCACGCTTAGTTCTTAATGCTCTTTATTTGTCCTTCAGGACATTAAATCACTCCGTATGTATACATATATACAATTTGTTTCGAATGACCCATATATTTATCATTTAAATAAATAGAAATATGTTAATTAGCTTAAAAAAGGTTATTTTAATGTTATTAGTTTAATGTTTTCACTCGAGGAAATGATATATCATATATTTTCATTATTTCGCTCCGATGTTGAAGCAAAGCGCGTCGTTGAGTTCCGCCACTCAACACGCAATGCCCCCAGAATTCGGCGTAAAATGGGAAACGGAGTGTCTTAACACCAGGTTTCCTCTGATTTCCCTGCTGTGTGCGGGATACAGCGTGAAGATAGTTTAATTTTGATATAATACCGTTTTTAGTACAAATATAGCGTTTAGAAGACAAAAATATTTTTTTTATATTTATATAATACTAAGTACAGTAAATCAATTATATATTATTATTATTTTACTTATTAAAATAAGAAAGTAAAAATTTATGTTTTTAAGTTTTCACTGCATAATTAATATATCTTTTCGTTAAAAGAATACAAATGGAAAAAATATCTGTAATATAGATAATAAATTGGATAGATAATTTGGCTCCTGTTTCCTTGTTACAAATAATTCTAGTTTTAACATGTACCTGCTTAATTTTTTTTTCAGCTTTACGGATCATGAATGTAGGGCGGATATATGGAACCTAATGTTAAGACACTCCGCTCTCCACTTTCCGCTGAATTCCTAAGGCATTGCGTGTTGAGTGATGGAACTCAAAAACTCAGAGCGTAGAAATACCAAATATTTCATTTCCTCGCAGGGGTATCGAACCCACAGCCACACGCTTGTGCACCTGCGACTGACTGGCCACAGAAAAAATATTAGAAAATCGTTGCTTAGAAAATCTTTTCAACTAAACCAATTACGATAATCCCTACTTACCTACTGATACAAAATACTTAATATTTGTTCATGTAAAAATACTAAAACCATTTTTTTTTGGAAATGGTTAATTTTAAAAAAGTTACATATTAAATATTTATATTTAATACGTTGGTTTTTTTTTAAAAAAGATTCTGATTATTTGAATTTGACTAAATAAAAATAAAAAAATAATTTTGACAATCAACAATGTTGTTAAAAATTTTATTCTTATAAAAATATTATTTTTATTTATTATGTTTCATATTTATTACAATCAATAATATCATATGTACTAAGATATACACTATATAAGACTTACAGATATACATACGTACTTACACAGAATTTTCTTCTCTCCAGAAAAAAAAAGTCACAAAAAAAACACCATTTAATTTTAAAAGACATACACAGACACAATCACTAAATACTTCAATTTATTACCACTTTTAAATAATAAAAAAAGTTTATTTAAAATTGAAATTTAAATGTCACTGCAGGTATTTATTGAAATTTAGTTTGAAATTTAAAGTTGAAATTTTCCGTTGGCGCGAGAAGAGCTCGAAAGGGAAGCTTCCCTCCGCTCCATCCAAACATTTTATCGCACTGAGCGTTTCGCGAAATCTACCCATAGCGCTGTGAAACTATCGACAAGGATATTTTTTAAAATAAATATTACTATATATTTATAAATATTACTATATAATATTACTACGGCTTATTAAAACGGTAATGATATCTTTTGAATAAAATAATATCTTAAAAATTAAAAAAAATATTTAAGTTTTTTTTAAATACCTATTTTTTTTAAGTTAAAGTTCGATCATTAGCAAAATAGTTAATTTAAATATGAAATATAAACTACAACAATTATAAAAACAATCTACCATCCATCAAAAATAGTTTCTAAATCGATTTTTTAAATTAAAAAATAAAATAAATCATTCATTCACCAATCGACAATTACCCGTTTGCCCAACACTATTGATGCATACAGCATTGGTGGATCCCGCACATGCGCAAACGAATGTTTTTCTCAAAAACTTGAATCGCCTATCATAACGGTTGAGCTTTCAGGCCAAATAAATGTTACTATATCTATTTACATTTTGTTAAGGAAAACAATAAGAAATCTTGTATAGAATGATACTTTTTACAAATCCTAAGTACTAATGAGGCCAGTCATGGCGCAGTGGCACAAAGTGTGACTGTAAAACCGACTGGTTGTGGTTTCGATCCCCATTCGAGGAGATGAAATATCTACTTAAATTTATATTTCCATTTCTTCGCTCTGGTGTCGAGGCAAAGCGCGGCGTTGAGTTCTGCCACTCAACACGCAATGCCTCCAGAATTCAGCGGAAAGTGGGGAACGGAGTGTCTTAACACTAGGTTCCCTCCGCCTGCCCTGGTGTGTGCGGGATGCAGCGTGAAGCTGATTTATTTTATTCTAAGTACTAATTCCTAAGTGTGGAGTATCACTTTAAAATAAAAAGGTAAAAAAAATATAGTATAAAATGCGTCACAGGTGCACTGTGCTAGATAGTGTCTTATTATGATGATTAGAAGAAGCATTTTTAAAGTAATACCACTTTGTCTGTAAGGTCTACGTATAATACTCGAAGATTATATTATACAAGAATTATTTTTTTTGAGGCCAGTCGTGGCGTAGCGGCACAAAGTGTGACTGTAAAACCGACTAGTTGTGGGTTCGATCCCCACTCGAGGAGATGAAATATCTGCTTAAATTTATATTTCCATTTCTTCGCTCTGTTGTCGAGGCTAAGCGCGGCGTTAAGTGCTGCCACTCAACACGCAATGCCTCCAGAATTCTGCAGAAAGTGGGGAACGGAGTGTCTTAACACTAGGTTCCCTCCGCCTAGCCTGCTGTGTGCGGGTTACAACGTAAAGCTGAAAAAAAAAAATCTTTTGGGGCCAGTCGCGGCGCCAAGCCACGAAAGGTTGTGGGTTTGATTCCCGATCGACGAAATGAAATACTTAATTATTTTATCTCCTCATTCTAGTAACGAGGCAAAGCGCGGCGTTGAGTTCCGCGCCTCGAACAAAGCCTCCAGAATTCAGTGGAAAGTGGGAAACGTAAGTATCTTAATGGGAATGCAGCGTTTTAACACTGGGTTTCCAGGTTCCCTCTGTTTTTCGTGCTATGCGGGATACAGTGTGAATCTTACTTAAAAACTAAACTAAACTAGCTTCACGCTTTATCCCTAGCGGGGTAGTCCGAGAGAACGGAGCGCCAATCGCTACGGTCTATACATACCTCTTTCGCCTCGTCCACTGTCATCAACCTCTTCATACTCATATGCCCTCTGGGGGGTCCTCATACTTTTTACGTGACCTTCCTCCAGTATCTTTGATACTATGTTTTCGAAGGTCAACCGAGGTCTCCCTCCACCTCTCTTGCCGCTCACTTTTCCATCATAAATCTTTTTTGCCATTCTTATTTATATACATATATAAAATATAATAAATAATATCTACGTATAATAAAAATATTTTGTAATATTTAGGTATATTTTCGTGTCAGGAGAGTGTGATGTATAAAAATATATAGCTACAAATTTTCCCGTCTACGTCATAATATGAAGAAGATGCAGGAAAATAATAAAAAATAAGCCTCATCTACTTTTTATATAAAGCGTTAGGCTTTCAAAGAGACGCGAGTTCAAATCCCGCTACGTTCAATTTTTTATACGTTTTCGTAATAAGTATTTTTCTTTCTTAAGTTTGTAATAAAAAAATTAAAAATTAAATCATCTTCACGCTATATCCCGCACACAGCACTACCCTGCTGTGTGCAGAGGGAACCTAGTGTTAAGACACTCCGTTCCCCACTTTCCGCCGAATTCTGGAGGCATTGCGTGTTGAGTGGCAGAACTCAACGCCGCGCTTAACCTCGACACCAGAGCGAAGAAAATGGAAATATAAATTTAAGTAAGTAAGTGTGGAAAGTGTTATACTTTAAAATGTTAAAATAAAATATTAAGAAATAGTATTATCTCTTGCTAAACGATCATTCTAAAGACAACAAACAATAATAATTACGGGATCTTTCACGTACTAAAATGGGAAAAAAAAATAATTTCCTCGAACGAGAATCGAACCTACAACCATTAAACTTGCAATCATACGATATCCCTTTACCCCAACAGAAAGATAGGGCTTAGAAAAGAACGTGCTTCAAACAACGTTGTAAGGTTTAGGTAATATTTTATGTCACGTATTTAACTAAAGAACTAAGAATTGAGATTCATAAATCAAATTTCATTTCTAAATGAAATTTTTTATCTTTTAATGTTTTTTGTATCGATGCTTTTATATCAATTGGAAAAGTATTAACTTTTCCATTCCATTACGTTTTGATTCCAATTATTAATTTCCTTTTGTCCGCAACATTTGTAAACAATTAATTTATGATATTTATTGTTTATTTTCGATTCCATTTTTTTATCTGTAACGTGGCCAATTATAAAATTAGCTTTTTCCTGTGGCTTCGCTCGCGTAATGAAATGGAAATAACCAAAATAAGTCAGACCGCTGGTACAGTGTGATACACAAAATATTAAGC
This sequence comes from Heliconius hermathena, assembly GCA_013403705.1. Lineage (NCBI taxonomy): Eukaryota > Metazoa > Arthropoda > Insecta > Lepidoptera > Nymphalidae > Heliconius > Heliconius hermathena. The sequence continues at coordinate 23,746 of JAAIXJ010000732.1, read as the reverse complement.
CTACCTATCCCATAAATGGACATTATAGATATATAACAATATTTTTTCGACTTAAAACAATAGTTCCTAATATTAGGACATCCGATCAAACCAACAAGAAACCAATCTTCCCCTGAATACTCAAAAATCTATATCTATAACATTTATTATGATTACCGAAATATGAGGCCAGTCGTGGCGCAGTGGCACAAAGTGTGACTGTAAAACCAACTGGTTGTGGGTTCGATCCCCACTCGAGGAGATGAAATATTTCTCCAGAATTCGGCAGGAAGTGGTGAACGGAATGTCTTAACACCACTCTATGCCTACCCTGCTGTATGCGGGATACATCGTGAAGCTGATTTATTTTATTTACCGAAATATGCAAAAAGTATATTATCATAAAGAACTTAACTTTTATCATTTTATTCTTTTTAATATTAAGAAACATAAAATCATTATTAGTTAATTTAATTACTATCTGTAATTAGATTGAGGAAACGAAAAATATTTTTTATTTCCACATTCCCTCAAGTAAACCTAACAGTTTTACAGTCAAATGATTTCCAACCTTCCCATATCCTTATAATAATATTATATTAGTGATGTTACGCTTTCGCTCATAAATTATTCAATCGCTTATCATTATTATTTTTTTAGCTTCACACTGTATCTCTCACATAGCACGGTAGGCTGAGGGAATCTGGGAACCTAGTGCGAAGACACTCCGTTCTCATTAAGACACTGACTTTTCCCATTCCGATACAATTTTTACTTATGAACACACACAACAAATGATTTTAAAAAAGTGATCTCTTCGTCTCTCTGTTTGTCAAAGCGAAACAATCAGGCAACATCTAAACCAATTAGGTTTGTAGAACTTTTACTGGAATATAAAGGAAGGTAAGAGCAACATATAAGACAGTTTTTTCCTGAGTAAGTTCAAATCCCAGTCCTAATCCCAATCGGCAGCTAGCCGAGGTTCGAATCTCGCAAGGGACGCCCTTGCCGCCGTCGACATCCTCCCAAGCAGCCACGTAGTGCCTGCAAACTTTTCAGGCACAGAGACACTCAAGTACGAATAATAACGAAATAAGCAGGACCTAGATTAACACAAAAAAACGCGTTCATCGTGCACCATTACTTACCGCCGAGGTATATATGAAATAACCAATAATTTTTTGTTAAATGCAATTTAAAAAAAAAACAAATAAAACCAAAAAATGTTTTTTACATAATAATAAGCGTATAAAAACAAAGCTAACCATGCTAAAATAACCAATCAATTTTCTCTAAATACACCTAGTGTCTTAAGCATACAGATATTTCATTTGATTGTAGCAAAATTTCTGGAATGGGCACAAGATTATTCTGGGATGGGCACGGACCACCCAGCCCTCCCTATTCTTACGCCCATGTCTGCTAGCATAAATAATAATATATTCAATATAGAATTTATGTAAATAACACTTTTATCCCGCTCACTTCGTTTAGACGTGCTACGCTTAAACTAAATCGAAGTCTACTTCAATCGTAGCACTTGGCTCTACGACGTGTCTACATTACATATCGCCCATTTGGTGCAACAACGACATAATTACGATGTGTGATTGTAAACGCGACAGGGTTATGGGTTATGGGTTCGATTCCAACTCGAGAAAATGAAATATTTATTAATTTCATTTTCTCGCTCTGGTAATGAAATAAAGCGAGGCGTTAAGTTCCGCCATTCAACACGCAATGCCTCTAGAATTCGGCGGAAATTGGGGAACGGAAGTGTCTCAATGGGAACGGGGCGTCTTAACGCTAGGTTTCCAGGTTCCCTTTGCTATATGCGATGAACATAGTGAAGCTCTACAAAAATTTATAAGAAATATGTTAAACATGTCAATGTAAGCAAAAACAGTATTTAGAGATTTATTATTTTTAAGAAGGATTCACACTATAGTGCCGGTGACGGTTCGCTCTTGGTCCGATCTCATATTCTTGAATGAGAAATATTAGATAAAATAATATTTTAAAGGCCATTGTAGCAGGGGCGTGCGCGATGCGTAAATACGATGGTTGTGGGTTCGATTCCTACTTGGGGGAATGAATTATTATTTATTTATATTTCCAGTACTTCAGTCTAATACAAAGTAAAGCGCTGCGTTTAGTTTCCCAACTCAACACGCATTGCAAAGCGCAATTCGACAATTGCGGCGGAAAGTGGAGAACGGAGTGTCTTAACACTAGGGGGTTCGATCCTACTAGAGGTAATGAAATATGCCTCCAGAATTGTGTTTTAATATTAGGTTCCCAGATTCCCTCTGCCTACTCTGCTGGACTTTTAGAGGAATACGCAAAGAAAAGATATAAATATATAGTATATATATGTCATTTACCAACTTTTCGTTTCAGAGTTTTTGTGTGTTGCACTTTTACTGGTGGTTTTACATTGAAGCATGCGTTTTTGCTGGTGTGAATCAAGGAGAAATCGTATTTATACCTAGGATTCGTTTAAAAAGAGGCCAGGCGTGGCGCAGGGGCACAAAGTGTGACTGTAAAACCGACTGGTTGTGGGTTCGATCCCCACTCGAGAAGTTGAAATATTTACTTACATTTATATTTCCATTTATTCGCTCTGGTGTCGAGGCAAAGTGCGGCGTTGAGTTCTGCCACTCAACACGCAATGCCCCCAGAATTCGGCAGAAAGTGGGGAACGGAGTGTCTTAACACTAGGTTCCCTCTGCCTACCCTGCTGTGTGCGGAATACAGCGTGAATCTGATTCCTTTAATATCATCAGGTTACCAAATTCGATTTAAACGCCTCCAATTTCCAGTTGAATTGTGTGATGCGATGATTATTATGGCGCAGAGATAATCTTTAAAAGTAGCTGGTATACATTTAAGAAATGATTGTTTCTGTCACGGTCGCTTATATGTGGCCTGTTCTAGAGTAAGTTCTCCTGATAATTTATTTATACTACAGCAAAATGTGGTGTGTAAAGAGGTTTTATAAAGTTCAGAAGATGTCCGTGTGCAAACAGATAAACAAATAGGTTGTAATAAATTTTAAAAATCAGTTTAATTTTTTATTATCTTATTCAGAGGCCAGTCGTGGCGCAGGGATACAAAGTGTGACTGTAAAAGCGACTAGTTGTGGGTTCGATCCCCACTCGAGGAGATGAAATATTTACTTAAATTTATATTTCCATTTCGAATAAATGGACTCTGGTGTCGAGGCAGAGCACGGCGTTGAATACTGCCACTCAACATGCAATGCCTCCAGTATTCGGCAGAAAGTGGAGAACGGAGTGTCTTAACACTAGGTTCCTTCTGTCCACTCTGCTGTGTGCGGGAAACAGCGTAAAGCTCAGTTATTTTTTCGTAATATTAAATTTAAAGTGTGCGCCTGCAAATGTGGATTCGATTCGGGGGAAAAAAATACATAAACATACTTTTACTCTTCTATTGCTATATAGATAGATTATATGAGCTTTTATTTTCTTTTTTATAATTGATTGATGATCGCAAAATATCTATAGATACTTGCGAACCTTAACCTCCAATATAATTATTTTTCTATTTCATTAAAAATAAGGGACAAGAAAATAAAACAAACAAATGCATACAGATATTTATTAAAAATTACATATTAATTTTAATTCTACACGAGATATTATTAAAAAGTCAGGCCAGTCGTGGCGCAGGGGCAGAAAGTGTGACTGTAAAACCGACTGGTTGTGGGTTCGATCCCCACTCGAGAAAATGAAATATTTATTTAAATTTATATTTCCATTTCTTCGCTCTGGTGTCGAGGCAAAGCGCGGCGTTGAGTTCTGCCACTCAACACGCAATGCCTCCAGAATTCGGCAGAAAGTGGGGAACAAGGTGTCTTAACACTAGGTTCCCTCTGCCTACTCTGCTGTGTGCGGGATACAGCGTAAAGCTGACTAATTTTTGTATTTTATATTATTAAAATATTATAATGTATTTCCTTTTTTAAATTGCAAAAATATTAATAAATCATCTAACATTAAAAGGTATATATTGTACCTTTTTATTAGGATTTCATTATATTCATAATAAAATCGGCATAATTATGAAAAATCCTAATAAGTTATGAAAAATTTTTAATGAAGTTTATTCTAATATCAGATATCAGCCATTTATAAATGTTGACCTCCAAAAATTCAACTTTTCAGCAATTAAATTCGCATTACATAGACTTCAGAATCGATCGATCGATATATTAGGTACAAGTTAAGAATATATAACTATTTATATCTTCTCTACACTATTATTTAGTACTTTTTAGCTTCACGATATATCCCGTATATAGGCAGAGGGAACCTGGGAACCTAGTGTTAAGACACTTCCCATTAATAATCCCACTCCTATTCCCCATTTTTCGCTGAACTCTGGAGGCACCTATAATTTAGGAAAACTAAAAAAAAAGATGTGGTTGTTTGTTTTCTTACAGCATCTATTCTTATATCTATTTTTAACTATTTAATATGTAGGATTGAACAGAAAGAATAGAAAAACATAGACTGAAATGATTCTGTTTTTTTTTTATTATTTTAACAAATAGAGGCCTAAAGTGTAAAAAAAATATTCGAGTTTTGCTTCTATTTCTGAATATAAAGAGATTTACGTCGATTAATTGAGTAAAAAATATTTCTGAAAAACTTCTTATATTGTGCAATAATATTGAGCAATCACAATATTGTTGCACAAATAGAATAAAAAATATAAAGTAGTAAAGTCAATTAAATTGAAGTTATGTGTGTTTTTACGTGTATTAAGATATTCAAATGTGTATAGTTCTAATATTTTAGGGTAAATTTGAGTGATTAAATCTTTTTCCTTCTCTTTTCCGGCGTAGTTTGGAAGAGGGCTTCGTCAGCGCGTATCAGGCGGTTGACTGCGCGGCTCAACGACACATCTGCCACCAAACAAATATATTGAGTCTTTATATTTTTTCTATATAGCAACTTATAAGATCTTAAAATGTACAAAATTTACTAAAATCATAGAAAAATATAAATATATGAAAACATAAATTATAAATGTGTTTTTAATAAATAACTGAAATTATAACATGCAAAATAAAACGTAATATAATTGTTGCCATGCAAATATAATAATGCAATCTAATCCCAAAATGTTGCCATAATAAAAAAAATAATGGTAAGCAGATTGTATCAATTTAATCACCCAATGCAAATAAAAATTTAGCACGTAAAATGAAACGAATAAATCTCGAATAAAAAACCATTTAATGTGAAAAAAGTTCAACAGTCCACTTACTTAAATACATTTTTTTGGAATTCTGCATAAAAAGTAGCCCGAATACGAGCAGTAATAAATTATTGAGCCTTATTTAATCTAAGAACTAGATTTAAAAAAAAAACCCGCATTTAAAAAAAAGAAACTAAATTATTTTGTTTTTTCGAGCACCATATTGTTAGTCAAGCAATAACTAGCTTTTCATGCAGAATAAAAAAATAAATAAATCAGCTTCACGCTGTATCCCGCACACAGCAGGGTAGGCAGAGGGAACCTAGTGTTAACACACTCCGTTCCCCACTTTCTGCCGAATTCTGAAGGCATTGCGTGTTGAGTGGCAGAACTCAACGCCGCGCTTTGCCTCGAGACCAGAGCGAGGAAATGGAAATATAAATTTAAGTAAATATTTCATCTCCTCGAGTGGGGATTGAACCCACAACCAGTCGGTTTTACAGTCACACTTTGTACCGCTACGCCACGACTGGCCTCAAAGAATTTTGGCCTGGCCTCAATTCATGCAGAATTAATATACATAATATCTATATTGTATAAAAGTAATTATTATTAAAATGTATTATTATAAATATAACATGCAATAGTAATAAAAATTAATAATCTATATGCTCGATTGACGTTGATATTATTCATTCGTTCTCTAATCGATTTTATATTATTAATCGATTTTATTAGTTAGAACTTTTTTTTGACGAAGAATGAATTCAAAAAGAATTTATTTTTTTAGAAAGAGTCTCTTTATTTACTAAAATATAAGAACACTTGCAATTTTAATTTTTTTTTATTAATTTATTTTAATCATTAGATGAGTTATTTTCTTCAGATTTAGTTAAAAATAATCGTAATCAATCGAGCATAATTCAACATCCCAAATATTATTATGAACACTATATTCTGCTTATCCTTACACAAAAAAAATAGAAAAACCTAATAAAATAATAACGAAAGCAACATAAAAACAAAAATTCCTATAATTTTATTAAATTAAATCAGCTTCACGCTGTATCCCCCTTCAAGATTAAGACACTCCGTCTTTCACTGCCCGCGGATTTTTTCCAGGCACTGCGTTTGCTTTTGCCTTGGTACCAGAGCCAAGAAATAAAAATAATAATTAATAAGTAATAATTAATTCCCTCGAATGGGGATCAAACCCACACTCGACGCGTTACAGTTACACCCTTCTGCCACTGCGACACGACAGCCTCAATTCATTCATTAAATTATATTGCTAATAAAGAGCTCCTACAATAACAAGTGTATATTTGGAACAATATTTGGTGTAAAAAAAACTAGATTTTCGGTGGAAAAAAAAATTTAAGCACTACCAACAAACTCAAAAATATTTAAATAATAGCTGCACTCCAACTTATTGTCATATTCTTTACAAAATATAATAAAAAATATAAAAAAAAATATTTAAATATTATATCTTTCGTTGTTCAAAAAATATATAGTCGTATTTTAAATATTAATTAAAATTGTATACATGTAAACGAGAAGGATGTATATCGTCTTTAAAAATAGAATTTATTAAATATATAAATATTTAATAGTATACATACTTTAAATTCTTTGTTACAGGTACGTAAACTTGTATGGAGTTTTATCAAAATTAGTTTAGTCGTTTTAATATAAATTTATATTGTATAAATATTATACTCGTATATATTATTAAGACATATAAACAATCCTACTTTATTTACTTGGCTAAGAAAAAACAACTGATATCTATCTATGCCCTAATTCCGGCCAATATGATTTGAATCCACCACCATTTCATTTAATCTTATTTAATCCTTTTCATTTAATCCAAGGTCTTGTAAAATCAAATTGAATATTTTTTCAATTTTTAAGGTACTTAGCTATTTTAATTAAGATTAACAATAATAAATTAATCAAGTTAACCAATTTGTATTTGGTTTCATTAGGTTATTATAAATAAGTAACAAAAAATCCACAAACATGTCATAATTGTACTTTTTTGATGTTAATATTATATGAAATTAAATTTAAAATATTGTATATACCAAAACAATATGGAAAATACACACACAGAAAACAATATTTATTTTATAAGGAAAAACTAAATAAATTATGTTACATGCAAAATACAAGTACAAAAAATTAGAATAAGAAATTACTTATGAAATTTAATCTTTATTTCTAAAAATTTTCTTTCTAATTCTACTTTAGTGATCCCTCACAGAAATGAAAAGCTCGGCTTAAGTCTCACGCACTGTATTTTTTTGCTTTGAAACTAATAAAGGAAAGAATATTTTACCTTCATTCAAAACAATTTATGTTAATTTAATTTTTTTATTATAGTGTAAAAAAAAGAAAAAAAAAATCTGCGAACTTCTCTTAACATTTAGTGTCAGTTTTATTTAAATCGGTATAGTATAAAGTATGGCATGCGATTTAAATATATGGATATTGTTTTTAAAATAATAATTTTATTAGATCACGAAATTAATTCAGATGAGAAAATAAATTACTGTGTAGAAAAAGCGGGCGAAGCCGCGAGCGGGTCCCTAGTACATAATATACATATAGCTATTATATATAACATTTACATATATAAAATATGACATCAAACGAAAAAAATGTAATTCTTGATAACCTTAGTTCAATTATTTACTTTAACATTTTAACCCGCAAAGAAAACAGAAATGTTATATATTATTAATTAATATATGTTTGACGCGCCTGTATATATGTGTATCTGTCTGTGGCATTGTAGCTCCCAAACGGACGAACCGATTTGAATTTAGTTTTTTTTATCCAAAAATGACTTTATCTAGTGAAGATTGGAGATAATCAAATTTTGTATATTTGATATAGGAGTTCTTTAACCTCTTTTATATTAAATAAATATATATAAGTCATTATATTTAAAAAGATTACCAACCAGGTGTAGTATTCGCCAATCTTCTCATTCTACGCGTATTTCTATCTTGATCTCGAATTTTCTTTTCCATTTCGGCGTTGGTAAGCGTCTCTAAATATGGCGCCCATTGTTCCGCTTCGGACGGCTGACGATAGGGTGTCTACAAAAGTTAAAAAAAGAACTTCATATTTTTTTTATTCCACGCTGTAACCGCAGGAAGAGGGAATCTAGTGTTATGACACTCCGTTCTATACGCACCGCCCAATTTTGGAGGCATCACATGAATGTAGATACCAGAGTGAAGAAATTAAATGGATTCATTCTCTCGAGCGGATACCGAACCCGTAACCATCGCGTTTAGTTATATGCTGACCTATTGCGCCACGATGCTCCCAGATTACTGACAGTGATATAATATATATTTTTTAACTTCACGCATATAGCAGGGTAGACAAACGGAACCTAGATGTTGAGACACTCTGTTCCCCAATTTCCGTCGTAAATTTAACGCCACGCTTTGCCTTTGCTTTGGCGAAAAATTAAAATATTCAATATTGAACTTACTACTTAATTTTCTCGAGCGGCAATCGAACTTACACCGTTCGCGTTTGCAGTCGCACGCTTGTGCCCCTGCGGTACGACTGGCCTCATATATGAATATTTAACAAATAATACAGCTTCACGCAGCATCCCACACACAGCAGGATAGGCAGAGGGAACTTCGTGTTAAGACACTCCGTTCCCCACCTTCCGCCGAATTTCGGAGGCATTGCATGCTGAGTGGCGGAACTCAACGCCGCGCTTTACCTCAACAGCAGAGGGAAGAAATGAAAATATTAATGTAAACAAATATTTCACTTCCTCGAGCGGGGATCGAACCCACAACCAGTCGATTTTACAGTCACACTCTGTGCCTCTGCGCCACGATCGGCCTCACAACAAATAATAACACAATAAATACCTCAACAACAGGCAACGGGGCCTCGCTAAACGCATAAGTCCTTTGGTGCCAACTAAGCTGACCTCTAACACTGTAAGCGATACCCGTCACAAATTCACCACCGAGGCCCAGTTCCGCGCAAAGTTTCATCGCAAATTGTTCAGGATTGTTCTCTTTTTCCGCCATGTCCCATTCAACCTGAAAATTTAGTTTTAACATTAGGTTACCTCTGCCTTATCCCGATATATGCAATATAAAGCAGTTAGCTTTAAAATAAATTATATTATTATAAAATCATTATAATGAACGTCAATACGTTTTCATTAAGAAGTTATATAATATACACACTCAACAACAACAACAGTTATAGAGAACCCTACTAATTTATAATTTTTTTTTCAACTAACGCTGTATCCCAGCAGGGTAGGCAGAGGGAACCTAGTGTTACGTGGACACTCCGTTCCCCACTTTCTGCCGAATTCTGGATGGCATTGCGTGTTGAGTAGCAGAACTCAACGCCGCGAATAAGCAACCAATTTTTCCTATATACGCTTAAATAGTATTGAATAAAAAAGAAGCAGGGAAAGCTTCATGGGGTCTACTAATAACATATAATTTTTTAAATGAATAGTGAAAATATTGGCGTTCGATGGCCTATGGCCTATACTCATACTTACTCGATAGCATTGTACCCAATGGAAAGTTCAAAAATTGTTAGTGGAATAAAAAAAGGACAGTATCCATCCGATTTGACATCTCAAATTAGGAAGAATGCTAAAATGTAGCAAAGAATTTGGTGTAAAAAAAAACTTTACTTAGTCATGAAAAAAGGAACATAAAAACGTGACTGTAAAAAGTGTGACTGTAAAACCGACTGGTTGTGGGTTCGATCCCCATTCGACGAGATGAAATATTCACTTAAATTTATATTTCCATTTCTTCGCTCTGATGTCGAGACAAAGCGCGGCGTTAAGTTCTGCCACTACTAATGCCTTCAGAATTCGGCAAAAGTGGGGAACGGAGCGTCTTACGCAGTGTCTCAACACTAAGATTCCGTGGAGCTAAAAGAAACAAAAAAGAAAAACACACACACACACTAACACACACGCGCGCGCGCGCACACACACCTGATCAACCAAGGACGTGTTCCCAACGTGTATATTCAGCTTGATGATGACGCGCTGGTCGGTCTGCTCCTCCAGTATGGCGGGCGGCTCGCTCGGGTACGCGTCTATCTGCTGGCGGATGGACGTCGCTATGGCCGGTATGAAGGTGCTCGTGTTCAGCTCCAGGTCGTCGCACAGCACTTCCGCGAACTGTTCCGGTGTTATTATTGATTCTGGAATTCATTTTTTTTTTCGTTTTATTTTCGTAACTAGCTAGCTAAACAAACGCGTCTTCGCCCGCTTAATGTTGTTGTTATTTTATAGCCAAATTTTATACAAAATGTTTACATGACATGACAGTCTGTGTATTATTCTGGAGTAGTTTTTGCGTAAAAGTGGAACAAACATCCATCGTCATAAACTTTATTTATAACAATATAAGAGTCCGGTGGAGGACATGTATGAAGATGTTGATAACAGTGGACGAGGCAAAAGAGATATACAGAGACCATAGCGTTTGGCGCAAAAAATTAAATATTTTATTGGTTCAGCTTCACAGCTTCACGCTGTATCCCGCACACAGCAGGGCAGGCAGGGGGAACTTAGTGTTAAGACACTCCGTTCCCCACTTTCTGCCGAATTCTGGAGGCATTGCGTGTTGAGTGTCAAAACTCAACGCCGCGCTTAACCTCGACACCAGAGCGAAGAAATGGAAATATAAATTTAAGTAAATATTTCATCTCCTCGAGTGGGGATCGAACCCACAACCAGTCGGTTTTACAGTCACAACTCGTGCCGCTGCGCCACGACTGGCCTCTTTATTGATTTTATTGGTTTATTATCCTTAATTCATTGATACTATTTTTGATTATATTCGGAAGTTATATTTGAAAAAATTATAATTATACATATTATATGTTCACTATTTGAGGTAGTTTACTTATTATTCCCGACTGCTAAGGAAGGGTTATGTTTTTCGAACGTATCTTGTATGTATGTATTATTCTTTATTACCTCATATCTCCAGAACCGCTGAACGGATTTACATAATTGAGGTATCGTTAGATTCGTATTAGCAGCCCAAGTGTTCTTAGATGTGACGTTAAATAAAAACAATCATGGCGGCTGTGGGACGCCATGGGACTTAGTAAAAAAAAAATTTTTCGAGGCACTGTGTGTTAAGTGGCGTAACTTAGTGCCGGACTTTCGCCTTGGTGCCAGAGCGAACAAATAAAAATATTAAAAAATAATAATTCATATCCTCGAGTGGGGATCGCACCCACAACCGTCGAGTTTCAATCACACCCTTGTGCCACTGGGCCAAGACGGCCCCACACACATATATATAGTGCAAAATATGCATTATATATTTAAATTTTTTTTCATACATACCATTCTTATTCCAAGTGAATGTATCTCTTAATTTCTGCCCCTCTATCTCCATGTCTAGTCTTATTGGCACTAGTATTTGCTTCTGTGATGAATTTTCCAACATGGCAGTCATGTCCGTATCATCAAAACATAGTGGGAATGTTCTCACCTAAAATAGTTTGATATAAAATAATTGCATTTTTGTCGGACATTTGTGCCCATGGGCCAAGAGGGGCCTCAAATTATATTAATAAAAAAATATTATATTCATTTTATCCAAATAGCAAAGTGCTGCTACTGAAAAGCATTATCCATTTTTTTTTAAAGACTTGTTGAATGGTGGAACTCAATGCCACATTCTTTATAAGAATAAAGAAAATATTTAAAAATAATAACTTTTACAAAAAGATTAATTCCACCACAATTGTGTTTTCAGTCATATGCTGACAACTATGCCTTAAAAAATATTTTTATTTATGTGAATAACACTTTTAAAATAAAGTTTTAGTCCAAAGCATTACAAGCAAAATAAAGAATAATAATTAAAAAATACCTTTTTATTATGAACCCTAGTTCTACTAATAGGAGTAGCTTGCGGTACAGCATCTAAATGAGATGAGTTTGGCATAGCGGGCATCCATGATGGATTGTGTGGCTTTTTACCTTTGCCTTCACGGGGTGTCGCTAGTTCCTGACTGACTGATACAGCTTTATATCTGTAAAATGTTTACAACAATATTAAAAATGGTTACTCATGAATTACAACATAGTTGGAATGTTGTCACCTAAAATAGTTTAATATAAAATAATACCATTTATTTATAAATTTACGCTGTATTCCACGAATAACAAGGTAGGCAGAAGGAACCTGGGAACCTAGTTTTAAGACACACGTCACACATCTACAGATTTTATAATGAATAAATTACATTACTAAAATTTAACTGTTTTTAAGTGCAGGGTAGATTAGAAACTTTTAAACTAAAGAATAATGTAACCAAACAAGCACATAAAAAACCGCCAAATCTGCAATTGCATACATAAGTATAGATAAACTGCTGTAAAATCAAACTTGTGACCCCAGAGACAAAGCAAGCCACACTATCGTTATTTTATAAAGCCTCTGTGCGGAAGGGAATATGGATCTTATGTGGAAAATAACCAATTTTGGCAGTTCTTAGGTACCCAAGATGCAAAAATAGTATCTAACTTTCATTAAATTATAAAGCTCAATTTTTTAATATTTTCTTAGGAATAGTATTAGAAACAATGTTGTCCATTGTAATATTACTGGGTGTCTGCTCATAAAAACTTAATAACAAACATCTGGCCCTACTGTTCTACTATTGGCCCTCTCTCTATTACAAACATATACAAATAGGTCACAAATCACAAAGGCATAAAAAATAGCATCAGTAAAAAAATATTTAACATATATATATACACTCCTTCACTTTCCCACTTTCTCTCCTTTCTTCTGGAGGTTTTGTGTGTTGAGTGGCGGAACTCAACACCACACTTTGCCTTGACACCAGAGTGAGAAAATTAAAATATAAATTTAGATAAATATTTCAATTCTTCTCATTTACAGTCACACTTTGTGCCCCTTAGTATTTTTATATCACCAATTTCAAGCTGCATCAAAATTCTTATATACTTGTTACAATTTATTTAAAGGGTCAGATTTGTAAAAAAATTCCACTACACAAAGATGATTGCTTATTAAATATTTTTACCATTTGTATTATTCCACAGTCAGGAAAGAAAAATAATTATTTAGAAAACATATAAAAATTTAAACATAACAGCATTTGAACCCATGCATTTTGTGAAATCTCCCTACAGCATAACACAATCAATTGTGTTAATGAACACTATCCTACACCACACTGAAAATATGTACATAAATATAAACTTTTTAATTTCTTAACAGTAAATGTTAGAGATACCATTCATAGAAATATGATATAGATACCATTCAAATGATAGAGATACCATTCATCTTCTATTTACTTTCAAAATATGGTTTTCTAAAATATGTTTATAAATAAAAAAAAAAGGTTTATGTTATATTTACTCATATTTTTTGCCTAAAATTAAAATTAGGTATGAATAAGCTTGTTTATAATGAGCAATTATGTCACCATGATGATACACATGGATGTATAATGAAAGAAAAAACTTAACTTATTACTGCAGTACTTACTTTTCATCATTTCCTTCAATTATATCTTCTACTTCAGAAGCTTTTAGTAAAGATACAGAGCTTGACAGAACGTGAGGGCCTAAGCCATTATCGACTAAACGTTTTCTTTCTTCATTAGTCAACGTTCTCCTGGCCATGCCAGGGTACTTTTTATAAAGAGAACCACGGAATAGCCGCAAATAGTTACCAACCTAAAAATTTGTAATGAAATCATTTAATTATTTATTCTATTATAGGTTATATGGATCTTAACACAATATTTAATATTAGAAAATTCTAAAATAACATAATTAATTGAATACCTCAGATCCAACACAGTAAAAATCACCGCCTTCTTCTATCTGAAAACTTATCGGCTTGTCGCCGTAAGTTCTTAAAGCCATTTTTGCGTATTTTTATTTGCCGGTTCCAATTATTAATCTTTCTGATATTACAAAAACCACTATAAATATTGATATTTTAGGAGTCCAGTACAGACCACAAGCATAATCACAATTTTTTTGACAACGTCAAAAAATCTCAAGCGTCTCGTGACGTCACAACATGGCTACGAAAATCGTTTTTCGGCCACACATTCTTAAAATTTGCTCTTAAATATTCATTCATTCTAAATAGTTCAATCAATTCACCTGGAAAATCACAATGTGAGATCTACTAACCATTCATTCAATGTCGTTCAGTTTGTAATTAAGTTTCGTACGAGGAGGTGTTGCCGCGTGTCGTGGTCGTTTAATTAACGACAAGTGCGTAAAACTAATAATGTCTTCTAGGACAGGATATTTTAAAAATCCATTCCAACGACCATGGATGACGGAGACCGGTGCAGCGGCCGCGGCAGGAGGCCCAGGGTCTGTCGGACTCAAAGGAGTTGTAGCCGGCGGAATAACTGGTGGCATTGAAATTTGTATAACATTCCCCACCGAATATGTAAAAACACAACTCCAATTGGACGAAAAAGGTCAGTCTATATTTCAAATTATTTTCTAATTGGACTTTCATTCATAATAATCGAGTATCTTATCATGGCTATCACTTATAAACGATCTCTACAAATTGAGAGAAAAAAGATATTATTTCAATAAATACGCAGCGTATATTACGTCATTCCATAATATTTAATGAAGGAAATAAACTGTAGCACGTGTTAAAGTGCTTCTAAACAGTTGATAAAATTTCCAATTAGAATCATGTTGCAAGATATCGGTTACGAGGTCCGTTTGCTAATACCAAAGCATACAAGAGTATTGTAGACTGTAATTTAAATAACAAACCCATGGACTTTGTACGACTATATGATTTTATTAACACTTAAAGATAATTTAGACATAAGGTGGGAAAAAAAGCTATTTATATTTTTTACTATGATTTGCATTTATGCATAATTTATATAATGTGACCTATTAGAATATTGTAAAATAATCTTATTATAAAAAGTCTTTAATTATATAAAAATATTATTCTATGTATTATATATTTTTCATTTAATCTTTACTCATACATCTATTGTATAAATTCAGTGTTTTTGTAATATATTATATGTCAAATAATATATAACATTACTTTTCATATGAAATAATAAATTTTTTAGAGTATACTTGCAGACATTTTTATTTTTTTTTGTTATCATTTAATACTACTCTGTTGTGAAAGATGTCAATAAAAGAAATAATCTTAATTGCATGTCATTACTAAGTTAACTTTTTACAATTTTAAATTTAAACCTTAATATAATAGGAATTGAATAGATTTTTCCTTAAAATGTTAATCTATGGAATTCTTACATAAACAGCAATTACTTATGTATCAGCGCTACAAGAATGTTAAATAATGTTTCTTCAGAAACTTTGTCAATACATTTTTCTATTGAGTGTTATTTTTTCTTTTATTATATAATAATAAAGTTTTCTTTTATATTAAAAATAATATTAATTTTAATAGTTCTTTTTTTTATAACTGAAGGTTGTCTCTTTGAAAGTCCTATGTTGTGTTGGTTGTCAATGAGAAACCAGTAAGAGTGGTGGTCACACCAACAATAATTAGATAGACATCTGAATAATAATTTCTCCTGAACCCTGTCCTTTTTCAATCAGTTTTTGAGGTTTTTTTGTTGAATTGACCAACATATTGACCAAAGTATGGAACAATTCTTTTCTAGCACATTGTTAAAAACCTAGATTTTATGTTTGTTGTCTAGAAACATACGGTAAAGTGAAGGATTAAATTTTTAGAAAGCTTAATCTTGTTGTGTCTAAGAAGTATAACTTCTTAAGTGTGTACATAAATACACACATAAATGGTTTTTTATATTTTTTTATGTATATATTTTTTTGTGATTATTTTAAAGATAATATATTTAAAACATTAAAATATTGTATTTCTAAAATTTAAGATTATCCCACACCGACTAAATTCAACCTTGAATACATTTCTTGCGTGTTAACACTGACATCATAAAGATTGGATAGTCTGATATCAACATTTGGCTTTATCATATATATATGTGTGTGTGTGTGTGTGTATGTGTGTGTGTGTGTGTGTGTGTGTGTGTTTGTGTGTGTGTGTGTGTGTGTGTGCGTGTGTGTGTAATATATATCATTAATTTTAAGTATATGTTTGTTTTTATCAACTAAAAAATTTATTTATACAGTCATACAAGTTATAGAACAAAAATTTGACATCAATCTCCTGGGCTGGTGACCAAAAGCTGGTGAACCACTCCGTAGTCTATACTTCTATACTAATCTGTACTTCTATACTATCTATATCTATAATAACATTATAAAGAGGAAAGATTTGTACGTTTGTATTGTTTTCACACAAAAACTACTAGACCGATTTCAAAACTTCTTTCACTATTAGAAAGCTGCATCTTCACTGACCAACATAGGCTATATTACATTAAAAAAAAGGGTCCCTAATAAAAATGCAATAATGTAGCCCAAAGTGTAAAGAAATTAATCTTAAAAATTCTATCATCGCGTGCGCTGCGAAAACTTTTGATGATAGAACAAAACAGTGTTCTACAGTATTATAGAACGCATCGATATCTATAAAAAAATCCGCGATATTCAAGTACTGTAGTTATGCCAATATAACATTTTTTTTTATATTTTATAAGTTGACAAAAGTGCCGACAATAATCAAACCATATTATTCATGTATTATAAAAAGACTTGATTGATTTTCTTCTGTGTCTATGACAGTATTTTTTTTTAAAAAACTCACGCATCTTCTGCATTTAGCAAAACGAACTGGGTGATAAGAAATTTCACACCATTCTTCACTATGTCAATTTTAGACACATTGGATGAAATAAAATCAGTGCGGAACTATCTTACTAAATTAGAGAAATAAAATTACCTAATTTAATAGAATACGTTTCTCCAAATAGGCATCGAATTCACAATAAGGTTTTTTAGCTTCACGCAGCATCCCGCACGTATCAGCGGGAACCTAGTGTTAAGATACTCCATTCCACTCCATAAGTAATACCAAAATTTTGAGATGAGTAATGTGTGGCAGAGCTTAGCACTGCATTTTGTCTTGTTACCAAAGAAGTCAAAATAACTTTAACTTTAACCTCACTGAGAATCGAACTGTTAACCGTCGCTTTTACTGTGATGCGCCTCAAATAAATCACTTTATTTGTCACTCAGATTTCTAGAAATTTATTTATAATAATTATATTTTTTCACAAATACTTATGAAATAGTTGAAATAAAAAAAGAAGCGGACTTTGCCTCCTAATATATTTTCCTAATCGATGTATTTACGTTTGTGATACGAAAGTAGAATTATAGCTTACTTTACTGTCTGAGAAGCAACTCCACTAACTGGGAAGCTTGAAATCTATCGATTTATATTTTACAACATTTTTTATTATGTATGTAGAAGATATGATAACTTCTCATTTATTTATATATGATACTTTCGAATGGTCGAAAGACAGAATACGTAGTGATCAATCACTGAAATGTCTAATTCAGATAATTTCAAATATGGGTATAGGAAAAGGGTATCGATCTGTAAAGGCGAGTGTTAATTAGTGTTGCAACTATTACTAATTAGGGGACCCCTCTTAAACATACGCTTGAGTCGCGCGTCCCAAGCACTGCTCTCGAGCTCCTCAATTGACAAGCTTGCTCCACAGTGAGTTGATGGAATGATTTTGTTTCTTTTCTTTATTTATGAACCTGGAGATCTAGTGTTAATGCACTTTGTTTCTATTAAGACACTTCCATTTCATAGTTTCCGCCGAATTCTGAAGGAATTGCGTGATGAGTGGCCAACTTAATGTTGCAATTTACCTCGTTTGCCACCAGAGCGAGGAAATGTAAATATTTTAAATATTTCATTTCTTTGAGTAGGTAATCGACCCTAAAACCTGTCACGTTTAAGAGTCGCATGCTGGTGCCTCTTTGCGCCACGATTTGACGAGTTTGACCTAATACAATGAAATCGCAGAAAATACAATTTTGAAAATAAATACTCTATATAATCCATTTCATCTATCATAATATTATATTTATATTAATAAATATAATATTATGATAGATGAAATGGATTAAAAGACATTAATCTAATTTGATATGTTATAAATTTTGCAGTTGAGGCCAGTCGTGGCGCAGCGCCACGAGGTGTGACTGTAAAACCGACTGGTTGTGGGTTCGATCTCCACTCGAGGAGATGAAATATTTACTTAAATTTATATTTCCATTTCTTCGCTCTGGTGTCGAAGTTAAGCGCGGCGTTGAGTTCTGCCACTCAACACGCAATGCCTCCAGAATTCGGCACAAAGTGGGGAACGGAGTGTATTAACACTAAGTTCCCTCTGCCTACCCTGTAGTGTGCGGGATACAGCGTGAAGCTGATTTTATTTATTTTTATTAATTCGTCTATAAGACTTTTTTATTTACATTATATACCTACTTGTTACGCCCTGTCCTGTTTTCCTGTTTAAGTTACTGTTTAATTGGAAATTTCCAAAACTCCTCATAGTATTTCCCTATATTCCATAAGAAATTTATGTACATATAACTAGTATTCTAATATAACTTCGCTGAATAAAAATTTAAACCACTTATAAAAACACTGTCGACCTCAGATCAAAAGTACTTGACCTAGAATGTAACCGCTACCGAAATATATATAAACATTATACAATCTATAACGTTAACATATTCACTTATTAAAAATAGTTATATGTAAAAAAAAATTCGTCCCAAAAGATATATAAGAAGTTATGTTGTTTTCAGCTTCACACTGTATTGAGCCTAGTGTTAAGACACTACGCTCCCCAGTCAGTTAATAATAAATTAATATTGTATTTCCTGAGATTAAGCATTTTAACAATCATATAATAGCCTTTTAAATAATTAAAAAAAAACAATCCATTCATTCAAAAATTCAAATACACACACTTACCAAATACACAATGGCAGAAATTTTTGTTCCACTGTAAAAATGTTGTATCTTTCTCAGAGTGATATCAGTACTTTTAATATTATTATATACATCCTTACCTCTGAATATTATTATAATTATATGTTATTATACACTATTAAGGCCAGTCGTGGCGCAGGGGCACGAACCTGTGCCTGTAAATGCGACAGGTTGCAGATTCGATTCCCATTCCAGGAAATAAAATGTTTAATATTTCCATTTCTTCGCTCTGGTGTGGAGGCTAAGCGCGGCGTTGATTTCTGCCACTCAACAGGCAATGCCTCCAGAATTGGAAGGAAAATCGGGAACGGAGCTGTCTCAATGAAAACAGAGTGTCTTAACACTAGGTTACGGCGTGAAGCTATAAAAAAACGATTAATATTTATTATTTGCCTATTTCAATGGTACATATATTTCATTCTAAAACAACAAAACGAAGGTTAGTGACGGCTGACATAGTCGTTGCTACACACTGTTTTGTATTCAGGCTAAACACAATTTACACGTCGTTGCTCGTACAAAACTATTAGGTAGTTAATGCGTTAATAGAAGGACTAAAGGCTTATTCGTTGTATAATCTATACGCACGGGTATCTATAAAGCGGTGTTTAAGTCCGCCACTAAGCACCAAGTCTTTAAAATGAGCATAAAGTGGAGAAAATCGTCGGAGAAAAGTCGAGATTTCGTTTAAGACCAAAGGCAAGCAGCACCAATATCACAGACGAGCGCACAATTTGATATTACAGAAGACACGAACAAAATATGGAAACAAACTTTTAACTTTTCAAGGCGTGATGCTATACAATGATTTACCGCCATCGATTAGGAACAGTAAGTCATTTAATGAATTCAAGTCCAGGCTTCGCACGTTCGTGCTTAGCGATCATTCTCTTCTTAAGAGGTGAATTAAGGCTTGGCTATGGTTAAGGTTTGGATTCGAATTCATTAAGTGATTATATTGTTTTGTTTTGTATGTTTATATTTCTCACTCAATTTTTACTTATTTACATTTTATATTTACTTCATATTTACATTTTATGTTTACTTTATGTTAACTATTTGTTGACGAAAGCCTGTTAGTATTATCTTTTAGTATGTTTCTTGTTATTTAATTTCTCATGTAAATGACATTGTCGAAATGAGAATAAAGATCGTTAAACAGAAAATTGTATTTTAACTCTAAATTATCTCTCTACGTATCCCGCTAAATTTACGAGATGCATGAACATATAAGGAGCTACTGTTGAACTTGTAAGACTAATCGTCGGAAACTGGAGAACGGAAGTGTCTAAATGAGAACGGAGTGTCTTAACACTAGGTTTCCTCTGCCTACCCTGCTATGTGCGGGATACAGCGTGAAGCTAAAATATATAAATATATATATTAGTTGGCGGTTCCAAAAATACTTGCATTATGTATAGAACGAAATAATTAAGCAATATAATTTTATGTTTTAATTATATATTTTTTTCTATAATTTCAGGTGGCACTAAGAAATATACAGGAATATTTGACTGTGTGAAGAAAACTGTCAAAGGTCATGGCGTTCTCGGCCTTTACAGAGGGCTCAGTGTTCTACTTTACGGATCTATACCTAAATCGGCTGTACGGTAAGTTATTTAAAATAAATATGTTATACTTTTTGCACCGCTCTGCGTTCTTGTTTCATTAAACCTGTATTGTTGTTTGCCTGTAAGAGATCGCTCTTAGTGATAAGGCCGCCATTGCACATTGATCTTATGTACTTGTTTATCAAATGTATAATCCAATTGTAAACGTGCAATAAAGTGTTATTATTATTATTATTATTTATAAAAAAATCAAATAAATCAGCTTCACGCTGTATCCCGCAGCAGGATAGGCAGAGGGAACCTAGTGTTAAGACACTCTGTTCCCCGCTTTCTGCCGAATTCTGGAACCATTGCGTGTTGAGTGGCAGAACTCAACGCCGCGCTTTACCTCGACACCAGAGCGAAGAAATGGAAATATAAAGTTATTTATATCTTTATAATTTTATCTTCAATACTTTAAATCATATACTATAAATAGCACCTGGATGACCGAATTGAGCTCGGTAAAAGACAAACTTAAAAAAGAAAAAAAAGTCGGACTAGCGACATCTGGACTCGAACTGGGTTCTCGAGACCTACCGGATTTCTACCTGGGATAAAAACTTTATAGATGACAAATGATATTTTCCTTTAAAAATGAAACCTAGCTACTCCGAATACCCCTGCATATTAAATTTAATGAAAATCGTTAGAGCCGTTTCCGAGATTCAGATTATACTAAGTCTTGTCAGAAATATTGTTAAAAAGAAAACCAACATTTATTTATTGTACGTAATATTTATACTATTACAGTATGTTAGTTTAATACATTAATGTTAAAGCATTAAAAGTATATAATATGAAACTTATTCGAAGTGGTTTCCATTTGCTGCAATATAGTTCTTTACTTCCATTTCACTCTGTCTTTGCGCAACATTTTTTACTGTCAATCGTATGGAATGTTTTAGGTACTTCAAATTATCATGACAAGCCTTATTCTAAAACTGATCATAAATTAAGGTTAGGATTAGAAGGCGGCCAGTCTTCAGCTCTGGAGTGTTCGTTTTGAACGAAGATTGGGTAGATCGCCCTATATGATCGAGCGCCGAGTCTTGCTGAAAGAATCAATCTTGCTTATTCACAAAAATATGGCTTAGTAACTCCTTCATAGCTAACACCCTACCAAACCATTACTGACATCGGACAATGTCCACGTTGTAGTCTGTTGACTAACTGAGAAGCTTCTTTAGAGTTTTCAGCATAAATACGGTCAGTTTGTTTTATTTGAATATTACTCAATTGTAAAAATTTTCTAATAAATGAACATTTTTTTTGTGACCATCCTTAACGTACCGCTTAAGTAGTTGATTTTAGCGCACTATACTTTAAAAAAAATAAGATAATTTTTATCAGTTAAAAATGATTAGTGCCTCTATTATAGGCTGCAAGTTCTAAGTAATCTTTAAAAAATATGCGACATGGTTCTATAATATGTGCTATATTTCTCCCGAGATAAAATATTTTGAGAATGAAGAAGAACGTGCTCAGCTGGTTTGGGCACATCGAACGAATGAGTGATGAAAGAATGGCAAAAAAAATATTATGGAAAAGTAAGTGGTAAAAGAGATAGGGGGAGACCTCGGTTGACCTTCGAAAACACAGTATCAAAGATACTGGAGGAAGGTCACGTAAAAAGCATGAGGACCCCCCGCAGGGCATGTATGAAGAGGTTGATGAGAGTGGACGAGGCGAAAGAGGTATGTAGAGACCGTAGCGTTTGGCGCTCCATTCTCTCTGACTACTCCGCTAGGAATAAAGCGTGAAGCTATGTTAAGTTATAAAATATTTTGCTTTCAACACTAACAACACTAAGAACACTACGTGGTTGGCCAGTATGGAGGATTTAAAAATTGTATTTGAATCCAAATCATGATCCACATTGAATCCACATCAAAATACTTTACAATAAAAACGAAAAAACGAACGTTTATAGCGCGAAAATAAGGAAAGGTAATGAACAGTTGTATAAAACAGATTCCAAATTCAAAAATATTATTTTGTTTATTTTTAATTGTAACAGTATTTATGGCCAGAATAAATATAGTATAGATAGATTGATTGGAAATGTATAGTCTACAGTATGTTCATAACCAATTTTCTATTATATGTACCTAATAATAATATCCTTGTTCTTTACTTCTTCGACATATATTATAATATCCTGTACTATTCTTTTGTAAAAAAAAATATATATAATAATAAATAAAAGTATTTCAATTCGGTCACAAAAACGTCAAAGTTCGTATAGATCTCCAATTCATGACAATCACGAATGATTAATAACTTAGATAGCTCCAGTTCACGATGTCATACTGATATCACTCAATGACATATCGGTCACTAGCCTATTAACATTACATGATGGTATATTATATTATAATATATATATATATATATATATATATATTTTTTTAAAGGTTACCAATTGTTAACGTACAAAAAAATATATAAAAAGCAAATAAAGAACAAAATCTTTTTCGTTTCGACAGCTGAGAATTAGAAATGAATATATAAATATATATCCGTAAATATGTGAATTAAAACACACTTCTTTCTTTAAAACGTTTTTTTTTTGTAGTTTCACGTTGTGTCCCGCACATATTAGGGTAAGCAGGGGGAACCTGAGAACTTAGTGTTAAGACACTCCGTTGCCCACTTTCCGCCGATTTCTTGAATTCATTAGGTGTTGAGATTACCAGAATATTAAACATTTTGTTTCCCTGTATGGGAATCGAACCCACAACCGTCGCGTTACAGTCACATCCCCTGCGCCACCACGGCCTCACGGACTCTTGACTCTATAAAACGTTATGTACATTAATAATGCTATTATATAATTTTTGCTATCATCAAAAAAAATATTTGTAAAAACAGAAACCCTGACTGCATAAAACTAAAAAGAAAATAAACAAGCCC
>JAAIXJ010000748.1:21925-68148 GCA_013403705.1 Heliconius hermathena | reverse complement strand
GCGACCGCACCGCTCGCACCCCCCCAGCTACGCCACTGCTGCCACTACATTAGGTTTGATAAACCCCAAATCCTCGCTAAAGAAAATAGATACATTCCTAGAATGATACGCGAGGCTATTGAAATACAAAATATCCTAATTTCAATAGAGAGGATAGTTGGAAACTTTCGACCACCTGGGACCCACTCATAAAATCATTGAAGTCTCAAACCCACTATACCAGAGGGCAAGATATATCAGCTCATTTTGCAGGAATCCAGGGCAGTACGCGAGGCAATTAAGAAATCGTTGACGGTAGTTTGATATAATAATTATGTCAACTGACAGACGAATGTCACCTCCAGAGTGTATAATCTTAAATATACACGATTAATCCGGTTAAAATACTTTCATTTAAAATGTGTAATAATCGTGAATATCAAAGAACTTATTCATTACTATTGTTATTTCGTTATTTAAAAATAACTAAGACTTACACCATAATGTTATATAGCGTATAGAACTCCTAAAGAAGCTAGCTTTCATACACAATCAAAAATATATAAATCATACGAGTAGATCCAGAGATCTTAGAATTTTAGAAACATTAGAAACAGACAAACAAACAAACTCATTTCATTCCCCCGAGTGTTTTGTAGCAAATTTGAGATTAGTGGGAATCGCACTAATAGTACGCTTGTACATCTGCGTCACATTCCCCTCTATTTTTTTCAGATACTTGCGTAACTTTCGACAAATTATGTACCTTAAAAACATAAATGTGAAATGAGAGCCAAGTTAAATGTTAAGTAATGAGTCGTTTTCGACTTCGGCGACAAAAAATGGATGATTTACATGGATGATGAGTTCACTCGGAATAAAAATGAAGTTCCAAATTTTACTCGTCAATTTTTTACCTGCAGGCTTTATTATATTATATTTTCAAGTTAGTGTACTTCAAGCTTCTGCTGGACTATAAGGTTGATATTTCATTTAGTGTTTGTTGGTAAAAAGTAGTTGAAGTTTATCCCGACTTGAACTTTATTCACTACAGCCCTTGAAAGCTTTTGATAAACGTAAACTTTATAAAAATCTATTATTCTTTTGATCTTACTTCCTAGATTTATAGACTGATAGTTTTTTAATATTATATGATAGGAAGGGCCTATAATTAAGCTATCTTGAGAAAAAACATCACGAGCGCAGACCTAATAGTCGGGCTGTTTTCTAATTTTGTTCTAGAATCTGATTTTTTATTTCAAAAAATATCATAAATTTCCAAATATTTGCTGAACCACTGAAAATCTCTAAGCACACATAGCTGCTGAAGTCGCAGACCTACATACTACCGTTAATCCAGACACCCTGTACGTATAATACTCTACCCTTGTATCAAATATCAAGTTTCTAGGTCATCTAGAAGTGGCTTAGGTATTTAATAAATGAATAAAGTGAATCACAAAAATGATGATTTTAAACGTTTATATATCAATAATCGTTTGAATACAATTATTGAAAGTTTATATAAATCAAAAACTAATAGATTTTAAAAATCTGCTAAATTTCATGCGTGTAGACTAATTAGTTTAGGAGTTATGAGGGGCTCAAAAGTAGCTTAAAACAATTCATGTAAAGAACACATTGCGCGATTCCCGCCTTTTACTTGGCTAGACGTAAATACGCTGCCGCGTGTCTAGATAATTATAAATATGAAAGAGTAAATTTCTAAAAAGCGAGCATTCACTTAGGTAATTTGCTTATATGAGTGGCCATTATGTAAAAAATAGAAGTAATTAAAAAACATACATACTGTAACCTATTTTCATATTATAATTAGCTAAATAACAAAAGGACCCACTTCCTCCTCACTTTACAATTATTCTTTAGTGAAAGCTATGGCTAAATGTATATAATACTAACGGCCCACTTGCAGATTCGTCCGCATACTACTTACAATTATTTTGTTATGTTACATCTTCTATATGATTGATTATATAATTTATATATTCAATTTTCATAATTTAGTGAAAGTGGATACGCTACGTGGCTGCTTGCGACGACGAAATCCGCGGCAAGGGCGCCCCCCGCAGAACTCGAACCTAGGCTTGCAGCCGTAAACAGAGCGTTGAATTATTTTAATTTTAATTTTGTTTGAAAAGTATACTTCCAAATTACATACTATAAAAGCCGAAGATTCATTAAATTCCTTGATGATAAAATAGCCTTCGTTCGTAATTTTCAATATATACTTTCAATATATACATGCCAAATAAAAATCGATGAAATATCTCATTACAAATTTCAATTATTTTTCGTCATAAAATGTCTTATTGTAACTTATTTATAAGAAATACGGTGTCGCGCACTTTTAAAAAAAAATAATTAAATTAGCTTTACGCTGTATCCCGCGCACAGCTGAAAGACACTGTTCCTCACATACTATCATTATATAAAATGACAATAACAAACAAGAAACTGACTAGAGGCCAGCTGGGGTACAGGGGCACAAGCGTAAACGCAACAGATTGTGGCTTCGATTCCCACTCGAGGACATGAAATATGTATTGCGGTGTTGAGTTCTGCCACTCAATACGTAATGCCTTCAGGATTACGCAATGCAGATAGTGGGGAGCGGAGTGTCTTAACACTAGACTCCCTCTGCTTTCCTTGCCGCATACGGGATAAAACAAAAGTAAAAATAAAGAAAATAAATTAATTTTTAACAAAAAGAAAAACCGACTTGAAACAACGAACTGAAAAGTAAAAAATAATTTTACATAATGTTAAACGTACTTTGATTTTGTTAAACAAAAATTATTAAAAAAATATTTTTTATAATTTTGAAGTCGACGCCGCGCTCTGTCTCGACACTAGAGCGAAGGAATGAAAATATAATCGTAAAGAAATATTTAATTTCCTCGAGCGAGGATCAAACTTACAACCAGTCTTTGCGCCACGACTAGCCTCTTCGCTTCAGTTCTGATAAAAATTAAATAGCATTATAATAAATATTATTGTTAATTCAATATGGCTGCTGCAACAATTATGGGAGTATTATGGAAGTAACGCAATGCCTTCAGAAGTCGGCAGAGAATGATGCCATTACACGGGAACAATTTGGGTAAATTATACCACATCAGGGTAACAGTTCTGATACTATCTTTATAATATGCGTAATAAATGTTTTTTTTTTTATTTTTACGTATCTTGTCTTTAACATGATAGGCAAAATCACTCATAAATTTATCTATATCGTCATAGCATCTCATTGTAAGCGTGATGGTTATGAGTTCGATACCCACTTGAAGAAACATTTTTTTTCTTCATTCGCATTCACTTCATTATAATAAAGTAAATATGTACTTATCCATATGCTCTGTACCAAAAAATAAATGTAAAAAGCTTGTAACGGAATGGCTTAAATGCTACAACTATGATGAAACTGAGAATTTATTCGTAATTCCTAAATAATATACAGACACATACACAGATACTCACACGCTCACATACTCACATAATTACATATACACTCAGACGTACACACACACACATTCATGCAATGATAGTAGTACTATAGAATGAATAGAATACTATGGGAATACTGCCCAGTATTCCCTTTTCCAAGTAGGGCACTGTCCCCACCTCTCGTAATAAATGTTTTTATTAAGACCCGCGCCAGAGTGTCCAACCAAGTTTAAAAGCTGGAAACCTGTAAACTGTATTTTACACTAACCATTTCAATCTACTGTTGAGCCCTTCATAACTCGGATACCATTTAGTCATAAAGTTTAACACATTTGTTTAAAACTCCTTAGCTTTTGATGTACGTAAAATTTCAACAATTTAACTCAAATGGTTATTGACATATTAATTTAAAAAATCGGCATTTTTGTAATTCACTCACTCATGAAAAACGTAACCCGCTTCTAGGTAACCTAGACAGTTGATATTTGGTACTAATAAGTTTGAAAATTTGATAATTACTATCAAGAAAGTAATAACGAGTTACGTACGAAGGTTACATTAAAGAACGTAAGAAAAAAAAGCGATTATAAGAATAACAAAATTTTTCTTATTGAAGTAATTAGTTATTTTTTTTACATAAATTAATGATATTCTACCAGAAATATAATTGTGAAATGAGAGCCAAGTTAAATGTTAATTAATTCGTTGTTCTCGACTTCACTGACAAAAGAATAAATAATATTTTTATAAATGCCGAGTTCTGTTTTCACTTGGGGTAAATAAAATTCAAAATCTAAATTTGTCTTTATTTTTTTTTTTGCTGTCAGCATCATCATCAAATCCTACTCTCTCTAAAACATTTTTTTTAAATCGGCCCAGAAATTACGGAGAAATCGACGGACAAATATAAAAAAGTTAACGAATATGAACAGAAACTAATTCTTTTTGAAAAATGAAGTCGGTCAAAAATTATGTTTGATTACTTTTCCGTCGGAATTTCGAGATATATTCTTGCAGCGTTCCCCTCCACTGTGCAAGCATATTACTTTCTACGCTTCTTTTCATTAAATAATAAAATTGTATTATAACTGTTATATTGAAAAGAGCAACTGTAGAAATTTTTCTGGATTTTCTTAGCAGAACCGCTTTCCGAGCCGATGGTAGCTTTATGTTCAGTTAGTGGTTGAAAAGTGCTTGCAAAAGTTTTTATTTTAACTTCACGCTGTGTCTCGCATTTAGCAGGGTAGACCGAGGGAACCTAGTGTTAAAACACTCCGCTTCCAACTTTCCGTTAGATTTTGGAGGCATTGCGTGTTGAGTGGCGGAACTCAACGCCGCCCTTGGTCTCGATACCAGAGCGAAGAAATGAAAATATTAAATATTTCATTTCCTCCAGTGAGAATCGAACCCACAACCTGTCGCTCTTACAGCCACACGCTTATGCCCCTGCGCTATAACTGGCCTCAATCAATTTCAATGAAGAATGTTTTGAATATTTACAGCCGCAATAAGTAATTTTGGACATACATACATAACAAGACATAACATAGAAAGAGATAACAAACTAAATAAATTAAAATTTCAGTACAAAATAATTAAGAATTAGGAATATAGTTGTTTCTTCGCTTTGGTTAGACAAAGCACGGCGTCAAGTTGCGTTATTCAATACGTAATGTGTCTAAAACGAAACATTGGAATATTGCTAATTTGATATTGATTGAATCAGAGTTTGATGAATTGTAGTGTTCTACAGACATTTATCGATTTTTTTATTTAAGTTATCAATTATAATAGAAGGGTAATTAGAAAAAACCTAGTATTAAGATACTCCGTTCTCTATTTTCAAACATAATTCCAAATGGAACTCTACGCTGCACTAAAAAAATTAAATAATATTATAATAAATTGTTTGAATCCTTCTCGACTTAAGCCGGACGCATATAAAAATACAAACTGAAAGAGCCGATTTGCTCAAGAAAGTATATTAAGGCAGTATAAATATTTTGTTAGACGTCATAGAACCCTTATATTTTCTTTCGAACTTATTTCTATTGTTAGTTTAGGATTCTTTCCCGTTCAAATAACGTTTACAAACGTATGTATATTATGAAATACGGTACTTTGTTACATATTGCAAATCAGATGCCGTAAAATAACCTCAAAATGATGTCGCTATCTCCTCCACCACGTGCGATGCGTCACTGTTCTCGTTTATTGTAATGAATTCTTAGATTCTTTAGCTATACAGTGGTGTCCGTACAACGTCAAAATGTATTCCCCGAATTTGTTATCATTAGATTTTTTGGATTTCCCCCGTATGGGTGCAAATTTATAGGACGTGTTCAGGTCAAAAAAATGTATGGCTGTGATGTGGACACGGCCATGTGGTGTATATGAGTACGTTTATGTAATGGTGTTATATTTTTATTTAAGTAGAATAACATTTAGCTGAAATAAAAGCACAGAAACAAATAATTATTGTATTACAATATAATTTTACTAATTACTGCAACACACTCGCGGAGTTGCCCGCTGGAACCATACGATTATTTATTTACTGAACTGATATGCTTTCGTATTCGAATCATATTGCCCTTTTTTAAGTGTCTATACATAAAAAAATTAAAGTATCAGCTATTTAAATAAAACATTTAGTGTGCACAAACAACTTATGTTGATATTTTTTTATTTAGGAACGAATTAGGAGGGCTGCAGTAGAAGCGTTAAAAAATAGGATTTTCGTATAAACTAAATTATATACCACCTAATTATGTACCATCGTCCTCAATTTTAGAAGATACAAATAGCGAATCTAAACCTAACTAAATCTAACTTAACCTATGGCTTATTTATTCCACGATAGAATAATAAGTGTGGAAAAAGAAGACATTCCTTTCCCTCCGGCGCCGTTCATCCTATCTCTCTTGTTGTCAGCGATATTAGCGCTCGGCAGCCTATCAGACGGACACATTATAATATAAAATATTTTTCCGCCAGTGACACCGAGCGCTATATAAAAAACGGATTCAAATAAGACAACACTAAATGCAAGGCAAAATTTGCCAAAATACAATAGAGAAAACGATCGATTAAGCCATTTCCAAGAAAAAAAATAAAAAATGGACAAACGGTACGGGCTAGTGCTCCCCAGTATCAGCTTGAACCATTTGATCGCATACAACATAGAGTCGTTTAAATCATTGGGGACCCAATGATCTGTGAAGGGCTTGACACTTTGGCTTTGTATAGAGACGTCTCCTCGCTGTACGTTCTCTACCGTATTCATCATGGGGAGTGTTCTGAAGAACTGTATAACCTGTTACCTACTGCCGAATTTTCTAACCGCACAATACGTCACAAGCTAAAATATCATCCACACCACCTTATACGTGGCATTCCACTACAGTGCGGTTTCGTAGAAACTTTCTTCCAATGGTCTACTTGCGTCAGTGTTTCCAAGCCGATATGATATGAGTATCTTCGAAGGGCTTGACACTTTGGCTTTGTATAGAGACGTCTCCTCGCTGTACGTTCTCTACCGTATTCACCATGGGGAGTGTTCTGAAGAACTGTATAACCTGTTACCTACTGCCGAATTTTCGAACCGCACAATACGTCACAAGCTAAAATATCATCCACACCACCTTATACGTGGCATTCCACTACAGTGCGGTTTCGTAGAAACTTTCTTCCAATGGTCTACTTGCGTCAGTGTTTCTAAGCCGATATGATATGAGTATCTTCGAAAAGCGCGTCTATCTCCACCTCCTCTGGTGTTCGTCTGTTTGTCTGTTCAAAATATTCTGTATTCAAAAAGACTTATTGTAAGCACTTTTGTATCGTCGAATGAACATATAAACAAAAAAGCTACTACCGGTTCGGAAGGCAATTCTGCTGAGAAGAGCCGGCAAGAAACTCAATAGTTGCTCTTTTCAATGTCAATGGTATTTAATTATTAAATTAACTGGCAGCTATCTTGCATGACATTCAATAGATATTAATTCTATACATGTTTATCCTGTAAATATTCTTGAATAGAATGTATTAAATTGTGGCAAACTTAGAATACATTGCGGAATAAAAATGTTATATACACGTATACTCCGTTCGTCTGTTCTTACTTTTGTTTTGTTGCTAATTTCCCTTAACTTATTTACTATGTTTGTTTTATTCAAATCTCTACATAAATTAAAAAGTGAAATCAGCTTCATGCTGTATCCCGCATACAGCAGGGCATTTAGAGGGAACCTAGTGTACACACACGGACACACACACAGACACACACAGAGACACACACACAGAAACACACAGAGACACACACACACACAGACACACACACAGAGACACACACACACACACACACTATGTATACTCGTATGTATAGAAAGTAGTAATATTTAGATGCACGATTAAAAAAGAGCTTTTATCAAATATCTGTATTAAAAAGACCAAACAGCAAGTCCGTATTACCCTCCACATATCCTTAGCCTGGAGACAAGTCTATGCATACAAAACACATCGATTTTGTGGCGTTACCAAAACGATTTCTACAAAAATTGCTTGAAAGTACCTAACCTAAGGTTGTGGATTGTACGTGACTTTTCATGATATCCCTAGCGTGGATTCTCATTTATTTTGTATTTTTTTGATGTGTCATTCTTAAGTCATCGACTGGTTGTGGGTTCGATCCCCACTCGATGAAATAAAATATTTATTTAAATTTATATTTCTATAACTTCGCTCTGGTGTCGAGGCAATACGCGGCGTTGAGTTCAGACAGTCAACACGCAATGCCATCAGAATTCGGCGGAAAGTGGGGAACAGAGTGTCTTAACACTAGGTTCTCTTTGCCTACCCTGCTATGTGTGGGATACAACGTGAAGTTGATTTTTTTATTAAATAAATAAATATATTGTTATGTAAGAAAACTTTATACTATACTATAATTATTTTTCACTTTTTAGTTTTTTTTTTAACAAAAACGAGTTTTTTTAACTAAGTATCATTTTTTCCCTTAAACCAACCACTAACTAAAGTACTAAAACTAGTACGTCAGACGGTAGCGTTGGCGGACTCTACGACAATTTGTCCTGCTAATAAGCAATTATGTTAACGGCGTTATATTTCAATTAGAACGTCTTGCTGAATGAATTTTCCTTATAAAATATATTTTCTGACTGACGTCGGCGTCAGCGACAGTTGTGAATTGGACTCTTACTATTATTAACATATAATTATTTTTATTACACTGTCCTTCTAACCAGAAAAAATAAAGTTGGGGGTGGAAGTGTTTTATTGAGAACGGAGTGTCTTAGCACTATATTCCTAGGTTCTCTCTGCATATAGCTATAAATTCGGGATACAGCGTGATGCGCTACAATATACCACACATTATGGCACATACTCATAATTTAAATATATATATATTTTTCTATTAGTTAATATACGTAATTATAACATACGAATGCGATGAGCAGAATCGATTTTTAAGAGGTCGATCGATTAATATAATACTAACATGGCATCTTACATTGAGGACATTATTTCATGTGTAGATAAAAAGAAGCAAGTTTACGCAATTTCTACCGATTTCAGTAAAGCTTTCGATAAAGTTGTTAACAAGACCTTATTGACGAAACTAAACTTATATGGTGTTGCAGGTGTTTTTCTCGATTGGCTAGGTCCTATTTGTCTGTAGGCACATTTTTTGTTAAGAACACTTGGGAGGACGTAGTAAAATTTAAAAAAGACTTACATGCTCTGGTTAGTTGGTGTCAAAATACTTCATTAAAAATGCGTAAATCAATGAGACACAGACCATAAAAGACAAGACACACACACAGACGATAAAAGACTTACGCTCGATGTTAATAATCGATCCTAATCCATAAATTGGTATCAGAGTTTGATATAGCAATCTATTTTTTGAGTATTGCTTGCCAATAACCAGTCGAGGTACTTCATTTTCAATTTAAAACGTCAATCTGTCTTTGAGAGGACAAACAGGAGATTAAAATTGAAGTTTGTATGAAAATTACAGCTTGTGCGTGCCAATAAACGATCTGTACATTTTGACATTAGGTTCGATAGCAAAAACGACAGTTTATTGTGATCCGAGACGTTTTGGGGTTTACTTTATCATATTTTCGGATTGCAATATTGTATTTATACTTTATTTTGTTTAGAAGGTAAATAAATATGTGGAGTGATATTTCTTCGAGTGATAGTAATGATAGTGTTATAAAGTTTCTTTCAGCAATTGCAAATATATGCAGTGAGCATATTAAAATATATCAATAGAAAGCTGAAAATTTCTATCAAATTGGTGGGTTTTTCTGGAGCTATTGCTGCAATTAATCCAATCACCATGTGAGTATTATTCATATATATCAAGTTTCTTAAAAGTTTTTCTTTACAAAAGTAGACAATTTATACAAACTTTTTTTTTTATATTTAACTCTGTTACTATTTCTTTTCTTAATGTGAGCTGTGGGCTTATTAATTTCAGTTGCTGATTTTCTAAATTACTATCTTATATTTTTCTAAAATATTATTTTATATTTTATTGCAGATATATAAAATTATTCAATTACTGATTTTGCAAAATGTGATGCAAAACATTATGGTAATCAATGTAGGCTACATGATAGATACTTATCCAAATAGATTATATTTATTAACACAAGTTCTTAATCCAAGTAGTGAAGCAAAACTGCAAGCAAACGCATATCAAACCAGGAATGTAATAGAAAGGTATCGTGATAACTTATTATAAGTATAAGACGCATAAGATTAATAAAATTAAACTGGTTTAGACATTATTTAACCTTAGGTTTAAAGAAAAGAAAAATTAAGTATAAATCCAATTTGTATTCATTAATTATATACCTAATATCCAATTTTTATATGTTTCGAACATTTGAAAGGCAATTTTCTATTATGGCCCTCTATTTGCAGAGATTTTAATTTTAAGGAAATACCAGGAGTAGAAGAACCTTCATAAGATAGTAGATAATAGGGACAGCACTGCAGTAGAAGATGTCACAGAAAGGACATCTTTCATAAATCATTTCTTTATAAATTGAATAATTGTTAATATATTTTATATTTATTAACTACTTAAGAAGTGAAAAGATTGTTACTAAATTATATTTTCACTTTTTTTTGGAGGTGTGTATAAGGAAAATATTTTTTCGGTTCCGGCTGTCAAATGGCAAACATCGCGGTGACGTAGCTCTCGGATAAATACGCAAAGTAAATAGTTACAACGCAGTTTTCAACACAAGTCGCAATAAAAGAAGAAGAAGACACTCTGGGAAACCATTTTTTTAAACCACCAACGACGAAAATCAGCAAATTCTTATGTGGAAAAGTGCAGTGTGACATTTGGAGGTTACTCGTAGTTTTTCCGAAGTTTGCATCTGTCAACGGTCAATTGTCAACTCGTCATTAACAATACGAAAAATAAAATTTCCAACGTCATTAATGAGCAAATGAAACTATTTTGGAAGAAGTTCAAAGAAGAGATGAAAAAACATACGGAGAGTCGGTCTCAGAGACGATAAATGACAAAATAAAACCTCTAATAGAGGAAAACCTTAAAATGAAAGAGATAGATATGTTAGAAAAAAGGGTACAAAGATTGGAAAAAGAGACCCGGAAAAACAATTTAATCTTACACGGAAAATGAAGAAAATAATGTGGAATTAATGGAAAATGTCATAGATATTCTCAAAGAAATGAGCGAAAAAGCGAATATCAAGGAATGGGACAAGTGGGAGACAGGTAAAGTCATTCGTATAGGAAAAAAGAAAGGAAGAAAGTTGAGATCAATCCTCATGCAATTGACCCTGCATTGGAGAAAGATGGAAGTACTGAAAAACAACAAACATTTCACTAATAGCATGTACGCAACCGAGGACTTTCCAAAGGAGATACTACAGAAGAGACAAGAGCTGAAAACGAAACTCAAAGAAGAAACCAACAATGGAAAAATTGCATTCATCAAATATGACAAACTAATAATTAAAGACAAGGAAGGACAAAATGAAAAAAGAAAGAGATCTCCCACGCAATCACCAATATACCACCAATATACTAGTGGAATGTCTAAAAAAGCACCAAATAAAATAAATAAAATGGACGCTTTCGTCCTAATGAGAACTAAGACTAGCTCAACTCGAAATACATCAAACATGTAACAGCAAATAGACAAAGGCAACCGGAAAAACCAGGTTCAAAAATTAAATACCACAACCATCACATGTCCCAAGCTGGCTGATCCCCATGGGACATTAGACCAACAACCTCCAGGCAAAAATGAACAAATTGTACTAAATTCACAGGCAAGAACAAACAAATTTTATATATCAGCCCTAAACACGAGAACATTAAGGACAGAGGAAAGACTAACCGAACTAAAAGAAGCACTAGAAACAATAAAATGGGATATACTTGGGCTAAGCGAGGTTAAGACGACTGGGAGAAGAAATCAGAGAATATAACAAGTACACCTTCTACTATAATGGAGAAAAACAAGGAATGTACGAAGTAGGGGTCATGGTGAAAAAATGGTACAAAGACAATATAGAAAAATTTTCAAGTAAGTCGGACAGAATTGCAATTCTAGGTATAAAAATTCCAGGACATAAAGAATCCACCTCTGTAATACAAATTTATGCACCCACTGCACAAGCAACTGATGAGGAAAAAGACAACTTTTATGTTATACTCCATGAAGTAATGGATGAAACCCACAAACAAAAAATATTAATTGGAGACTTCAACAGCAAAATAGGGAAACCACAAACCGGAGAGCAAAACATCATGGGGCCCTTTAGCAAGGGAGAAAAGAATAAAAATGGACAGAGCAAATTTTGCACTGATATTTAATTTGAAAATAATGAACACTTTTTTCAAAATAAAATATGAAAAAAATGGACATGGATATTTCCTGACGGGAAATATAAGAATAAAATAGACTTTATAATAACAAACATGTCTAAACAAATAGAAAATGTGGATATAATCAATAATTTAAACTTCAACACAAACCATAGAATGTTAAGAGCAGAAATAAAAATGACAAATGTGAAAAAATCAAGAAAACATTTTAAGACACCCATAAATCAAGAGATACACCTTTCCCAAAAGAAGAACTCCATGACCTAAACAAGAAATTACCAGATTTTAAATCCGATAAGACCACACAGCAAAAATACAATGAGTTGGGGAATTCTCTGATTCAAATATACAAGGTTATAACAAAAATAAAACTAGGAAATGATAAAATAGATACCTCGAGGAAGTTGATAGAAGACAGAAAAAAACACACAAGAGAAATAGAACAATACTTATTTAGAAAATGTATAAAATTATGTTTTCTAAATAAGTATTTTTCTTTTCTAAGTGTG
This sequence comes from Heliconius hermathena, assembly GCA_013403705.1. Taxonomy (NCBI): domain Eukaryota; kingdom Metazoa; phylum Arthropoda; class Insecta; order Lepidoptera; family Nymphalidae; genus Heliconius; species Heliconius hermathena. The sequence continues at coordinate 55,291 of JAAIXJ010000748.1, read as the reverse complement.
GAATAACAGTTTAAAAATGTTTAAAAATAAGAAATAGAACAATTGAGTAAGAAGATCACTGAAAACATAAGATAGCACAAGAGAAAAAATAAAATTAGTAAAATCAGAAATGAAATAGAGAAAACAGGCAGTATTAAAAAGGCTATCAAATAACTACAGGACCATACTACGTGGATGCCGAATCTGAAAAAAAGAATTCATGGCGGGCTAGAAAAAACTTTTGCTAGAAGAGAAGATATAGGGAAAATCGCCACTGAATTTTATAGTGAACTTTTTAACATTATAGAAACAGAAAATTTAGAAAAACAATACAGTTCACCCGATGAGGAAGTACCAAATATTATGAAAAGCGAAATAAGGAAAGCCATTCAATCACAAAAACACAATAGAGCACCAGGTGACTACAGATACATATCATAGACAAGCCATTGGAAATACTCTATAATTAAATATTAAATAAAGAACAAATACCATTACAATGGACTAAATCAATAATAGTTCTTATACATAAGAAAGGAGACAAGGAAAAAATAGAAAACTATAGACCGATCAGCTTGATGACCAATTTATACAAAATTTTCTCAAAAATCATTCTTGGAAGGTTAACTAAGGGGTTGGATGAACAACAGCCCAAAGAACAGGCGGGCTTTCGCTTTTTCAACGATAGATAACATACATGTAGCAAACCAAGTCATGGACAAATACAATGAGTATGGGAAAACATATTACATAGCTTTTGTTGACTACAATAAAGCATTCGACTCGGTAATACATAAACACTACAAGGCACTGGAAAACCAGGGTGTAAACAGAAAATATATTAGGATCATAAAACAGATATATGAAAACAGTACTGCCATGGTACAACTGGAAGAAATTGGAAATGAGTTTCAAATTAAGAAAGGGGTGAGACAGGGAGACCCCCCTATCTCCAAAATTGTTCTCGTCTGTACTGGAAGATGTCTTTCAGAAAACTAGACTGGACACGTCTGGGGTGAAACATAAATGGTAGCAGGCTAAACCATCTTAGGCTTGCTGATGATCTAGTGATATTCGCAGAGAACCCTGAAACCTTCCGTGTTACAACAACTAATCATGGAGAGTGAGAAAGTGGGACTGACAATGAACATAGATAAAACAAAAGCAATGACAAACAGCTCCAAAATAGGAATAAAAGTCAACAATCAAACACTGGAATATAAAGATGACTATATCTATCTCGGTCAGACAATTTCCCCATACCAACAAATGTCTAAAGAAATACAAAGGCAAGTTAACAAGAGTTGGTCAAGATACTGGTCTCTTAAGGAGGTCATGTTAAATTAATCAATACTCATGTATGAAAAGAGGAAAATTTTTAACACCTGCATTCTACCAGTCATGACATATGGCTGCCAAACATGGGCATTTACAAATCAAACAATTAATAAACTAAAAGTATGTCAGCAAGGAATAGAGAGGAGCCTGTTGGGTGTTAAATTAAAAGACAAAGACAACTCACCAAAATCAGGGAAAAAACCAGAGTGACCGATGTGACCTACAAGATAAAGCGGCTGAAATGGAAATGGACTGGCCAAATTATGAGATCCAATAAGGAAAAATGGACAAGAAATATAATTGATTAAATTGCTAATGTCAAAATTGAATTTAATTGTAATTTTATAATGAATGAATGTAAAATAACTTTTATATGTAAAAGTCAGAGAAATAAAGGCTATTATTATTATTATTATAAGGAAAACAATATGTATTGTAAATTTTTTAATATTAAAAAATGTTACCTATTTTTTTTTAATTTGTCTCTTTATATTAATATTTTTTATTTCTTAATTTGAGCTCCATGTTTTGTTTTCATTTTATCAGCTTTATTTTTCATACATTTCTTATAAGCTACAATATTTAATGATATCTAAATTTCTTGCAGTGGTCACCATCATTGTTTTCTATTCCACTGAAAAAGAAAAGTATTTATTAGTTCATTGTTCAGTAAAGCATTAATCAAAATAGTTCAAAAGATAATCTATCACAAGTCTTAAATTATCAAACATAACAATAAATAATATGATACCTACCAAACAAAACCATATTAATTATATTAATTATGAATTCGACAAATTATATAGGTAGGTTATTATATTATATTCACAGAAAACTATTCTACCGCATTAAGCATGTGTACCTATTTCATAAACAAAACTATGAATACGATACTTACAATGCCGGAGTCCATCGTAAAAGTATTTTTTGTAATGTCTAACACGTTATTAAAAAATGGAGTATCTTCAGTTCACTTTAGTTATTAGTTTATGGCGTTTCGAGTTATGCCAAACCATATATATGTACATAAAAATAGGTTAGTAATGAGGTATCTTAAAACTAACAATAAATTATAAAAGACATTAGAAGCTTCAAAATGAGTAAATGACAATATGTTCGAGTTCCATTTTACGCACCTATGTACATTAATTTAAAAGTTTTAATATTGTTAATTTTTATTATTTTTTTAGTTTTTGTAGTTTATTTTGGGAGTTAAAGATTTGTTGTTTCATTAAAAATTGTTTTTAATGGAGTTTTGTAAGTAGTAATAATTTTAGCACATACATGAGGATTTCGCTAATTTAAAATTTCTACGTAAAACGGAGTTATCGATAGGGCAAGGAGGGCCATGCAATCTATCTTTGAACATAAGTTAACATTGCCCGGTTTGGTTATTGGCCCGCAGGTTAGAGATTGGATAGATATGTGGAACAATCGAAGATTGACGTTAACCCGAGATAGGAGATACATTATTAATATTGGGCGTTAGTAGTACTTAGTAGAATCACAATTGATAAAAAGTTAACTTTTGTACCTCATATAGACTCATTGATGAAAAATTTTAAGAATGTTATAGTTTTAATTAGAATTTATAGATTTTTTAAAACACCTATAACTAAAATCATTTAGAGTATGGGAGCGTTGTTTGGCGTCCTCATTTTGCAACACATATACTGAGTATTGAACGGGTGCAAAAGAGATTTGTTAGACATTTGCGTATTTTTTTAATAGAGTTAATCGTGACAAGTACTTTTATAGATTATTTTAAAATGTCTGACCTAAACACTCGGAGGGCCGCCATTAACTTAGTTTTCTTATACAAATTGGTAAATTATCACATATATTGTCCGCGTCTTCTCTCTATACTCTCTTTTAATATACTCCGTAAAATACTCCGGAAACCAATTGTTTGCACGACTGAAACGGAAAACAAAATTGGGATCTAACTTTCCTATTAAAAGGCTTATAATATGAAATGTAATGTGTCAAAATGATATTGATATTTTTAAAATGTCTATAACAGCTTTGTTACAATGTATGAGCAGTTGGTAAATTAATAAAATTGAAAAAAAAATACAAAAATCCAACGACGTATCGTTTATTAACCCGGAATTCGTCACTGTATGAAAATACACAAACGGTCGCTACTAGGTAAAAAATAAGACATTATTCATAGCTTCCTATGTTAAAAACCTACATATTAAAGTGTTTTTTTTTTGTTGTTTATACCATAATCTATAAATAAACAGGCGAACCGAAATTAAATATTATAATAAGATAGTATACTGCTATAAACTAGCAAAAATTAGAAAACTTTTACAATGAAAAAAAAATGCGGTAAATGATGAAAATCTCTTGGAAAAAATATTTGTGTTACGATTTTATTATATTTCACTTTTTGACAACAACTACTATAATTAGCTCTTGCACGTTTTCGGCATATTTTCTTATAATATACTTCACGAGCTGTCTTTTGTAACTGATATCTCAAACACCTTTGAAAACATTATTCAATAAATAATGCCTTGGCTCGTGATGTGTCTAGTGGTTAGAACCGTTTATAGTTGTGATCGTGAAGAATCCAAAATCTTTTAGAGATTCAGAGGTAACAGCATTAAGAATTCCTTATTATGCCATTAGAAGGTATCGCTTTAATAAGATATAATATTTGCCATCAGAAGTTGTTCTTGTGTCAGTTATTTAGATAACTGGAAACTCGACAATATGACATTGTCATAACTCGAAGCTCGTCCGAGGAAAAGCCAAGAGCGCGTCCTATCTTCCTCTCCACTATAACTGCGAACTAGTCATAATAAAAGGAAGAAAGAGTACGGGCACCGCCCCGCCCCTACACCGTGAGTTCCGACCAGACCGTGGCTTTACAGTCATCGTTGAACCCTCCGAGACGTTTGTGTGTGATCTTTCCGAAGGTACTTGTTACGCTTGTTTATATTAAGATTGTATTAGAATGGTGATTCGTGATGTTGATTGATTTGTGAGATCAATATAAGTCGTTGGAACGAACGCACTACCGCAAGGCGGCCGATATGTTAAATAAACGCACGGCACACACCCCACAGTCGTGTCTCGAACCGTAGGCGGACACTACTACATACACCAGAGTTCCAGGACATAAAATAGCACCACACACCCGTATGAGACAGGCGGACACTACTACATACACCGGAGCTGGGACATAAAATAGCACCACACACCTACTAGTCGTATACCAAGTCGTAGAAGTGGTATATAATATGTCAATGACCAACGCCATACAAGCATAGCTTACGTATCGCGAGCGTACTGCGAGACGGCATCAGCCACGACATAGTTAATGTCGCTATAACAGTTCGCATAAGCCCATCACGTCAGCTTCCGCGACGTCAAGCAACATTCAATATCATAATATTGGTCAAAGATCACTTGGATCCACAATATGTGTCGCCCCTACACATATATTGCCTTTATAAGAAATTCGATCCTAAAAGATCGTGCCATCATAGGCTTCGAATTATTATATTATATTTATAATATACTTGGTACGAGTCTTTATGTGCATCATATTTATTAGTACCGTAGTACTTAAGAGTTCGACTCGACCGCTGCCTTCCAGCATCACCACCACCTATATAGACAGAACGACGGTCGCGACCGTCGGGACGACAATACACGAACTCGTCTCGATTAATATTTTATTCAAAATATATAGTTTGTATTATTCATAATTAACTATGTTATTTATGTGTATTGCCATGCATATTTTATTTTATTTATTTATTTATTTTAAACTTATACTCAAGGTACATATGTTACACTATGTTTTCCGATTTTTTCTCCAGTCAAAATCTTCACATTGAGACATGTATGGATGTGATCTGGACCTTGAGGTACTTAGCATATTGTCTTCGTTGTTTTTTGTAACCTCTAAATAAATTTTGTTTTAGTCTTTATGGACTTTGCTAAACAAATAACTTGCAATATAGAAGTAAAGGCATAACTAAATTAGACCAAACGAACCTCCTGAGTTTTCCTTATTACCTTCGAGTCATAAAATATTGCCATTATCTAAAATGTCTTCTCCAAATTGTGGTAATTTTAACACTTTATATATCTTCAAAATACAAAGGAATCTCAGGAATGTTATTTTAATCCCCTTTCTGCTGTGTATTACTGTCATTGATACTATTATACTTTCCTCATGATCCTCATTTTCTGATGTAATTTCATTGTGACTATCTTCTTGTTGTAAAATCTATTTTATGTAGAAAAATAAATATTTTATTATTATCTCTGTGTTATTTTTTACGCGGTAGCGACGAACGCCGGGTTAAAGTCGGTTCAATAGATTAACGTATGTACACACTAAAAACATAATCCACCTTTTGGGTTTCACCGCAGCCACGTAATAACTGTACTTTAAAAGAACTCGCCAAAACACCTATTGGCCCTTTATAGGGCCCATGTTCAGCCTCATATAGAGTACTGCTTTCATCTCTCGGTTAGTGCGCCTCAGCTTGAACTATTTTATCGCATACAACGTAGAACCGTCCAAATCAGTAACAATTACTTATTTTCCTATTAAAAAAAACTTGTTTTGTTACACTCGACCTAATAGAAACCGTTATAAATTCAAAGTAAATAAAGCCCTAATTTCGAATTCAAAGATTTTCAAAATTAAAACTTTTTCTTTCCTCTGAAAAAACCATTTATGTTTATAACATTTTATTAATATTCAAAATATTTTATTATAAACCGGAAGTTCCTCCTGCCATAAAGAATATCAATACTTTACAACATCGACTCCATACAGGTAGCATTATTTTCCTTACATACAAATTACTTCGTCCTTTCATTATTAGTTCTTGATGAGAGTATAACAATATTTATGTTATGTTTCCATTGGGAAGTGATAATTTAGCGGAAAGTGGGGAACGGAATTGTCTTAATGGGAACGGAGTGTCTTAACGCGAGGTTCCCAGGTTCACTCTGCCTACCCTACTACGCGTTGGAGACAGCGTGAAGCAAAAAAAAGTTAATAAATTAATATTGTATAGTTCTTCAACAGGTATTAATATGATATAATACACTAAAGCATTCCGCATTACCTGAATTAAAAGATAAAAAAAAAAACAATTTAAACCAGTACTTCCTGAGGTTAGCGCCTTTAACCAAACAAACTCTTCTGCTGCTATTAGTATAGATTTTACCGAAATAATGAATATAGTGAAATCTAGATAAAAATTCTATTCAGTATGCCCAACATGCCCGGAAGAATTCAATGCCGTCTAGTCCGAATATCATCACTGGAAATCATTAATTTACCGCAATTAGTATCCTTTTTCCTCAATATTTTCCTTCCAAGTGTTTATTTAGGTACTTTAACTATGTGTATATTTGTTTAATGATATGCTTGGGCAGTATTAGAAGTGCGTGGATTCACAGCGTGCTAAATATTTTTTTATGTTTAAGCTTTTTGATGCGGCTTTGTCTCTGTGGTTAAATCGAAATGATTAAGGAATATGATTTTCTCTTGAGTCATGACACTCTATAATTAGTATTAATACTTAAGGTAACTATGACCACAGGTACAGTGAGTAACATCCAAACTATTTATTCCACATACAGCAGGGTAGGCAGAGGGAACCTGGTAGTGAGACATTCCGTTGCCCACTTTTTGCGTATTGAGTGGTGGAACTCAACACTACACTTTACCTTACATTTCGCCGAGTGTTATCGAATTCACAACCATCGTGCCCATAATCCCACGTTTGTGCCTTTGCACCATTACGGCCTCCAATTAATTCAAACGATTAATGTTATATAGTTTAAAGTTTTCCTATATAAATGGACTATCTAACACCAAAAATATTTGTTCACTTCGATCGGAAATTAATGCTTTAAAGCAAAAAAAACAGCTTTATAATATTAAAATAGTAGTGACTCTTGAAACCAATATCCAATGATCAATTATGTTGTAGAATTCGTCAGAATTGTTAATACTTGGTATTATTGAACTGTTTCTGACAACTGTAATGAAAATAAAATTAGTAGTGTAATTAGAAATCTTGTCAAAATCAAAAATTTAAGTTTTTACTCAAAACTAACAACATTTGCTTCACCTTAAACAATAGAACTCAATTCGGAACCAATTTTAAACTAGAATTGCACAATTGCCTTTATAGTAATACTTCTCCATGTGATTGTGCCCAATCGATCTTGAGTAGAGTTTTTACTACCAAATATCTTGGTGTAATGCTTGATTAGCACTTATTATGGCATCCACATATAGACTATACAAGTGCGAGAATTCTTAAACTTATATGGATTTTTAAAAATTTAAGGCCTGTAACAAATAAAACATAAATCCAAATCTGTGTAGCTTTAGCACAGTCAGTATTGGGTTATTGTATCTCTGTATGAGGTGGAGCATCTAAAAAAAATCCTTCAGATAGAAAGAGCACAGAGATTCTTGCTGAAAGTTATGTTTTTTAAACCTTTTAGATATTCTACAGAGAATATATGCACTAGATGCAAATCATTGTCTATAAGAAAGCTATATATATACTATATTCTGCTTTGCAACCTGGAGCAATCTAACAAAAGAAGTAATATTCGAGCATATATTCCCATTATGAAAACTAAATTTGGTAACCAACAATTTGCAAACCAGTCGAAGTATTTATGTAATGTAGTAACGAATTTATAAAGTTACAAGTACTAGTATCAGACTGGTAATTTACTAGGCTGGTCTTTTTACTTTCTATGTAGTTAAACAATATGTGAAACTGAAATAATTATATTTTTATTTTTTTGATTTATTTTATTTTGTTCTTGAAAAAGACCATAAAATGGTACGTTTGGTTCTTATATATGGTATTTTGAGGAACACATAAATTGGACTTTAAATAACAATACGACTTGATTGGCGAAATTTAAAGAAAAATGAAAACAGTGTTCTAAAAGCTTACATTCAAATCAAATCCCATCAGTTGGACCCCAAATATACCAGAGTAGACAAAAGTAATTGCCAGTGGTAGTTCCGCCGCTTGTCCATTACGATACACAGCCGTCACTTGTCCAATGCTATTATTTTATACTATACGATGGCGCCTTTTCCAATATAAGTATTTCTATTACTATTTATACAAACACAGATTAATATTGACGTAATTATAACAATGTTATCATTTACTATTTTAAGTGTTTAAGCAAAATTCTAGATTACTGAATGAAGTGCACTTACAACAAGATAAACTATAAGTAATAATGTTCGGTTCTATGGTTATAATAAACATTTTTTTAGCTTCACGCTGTAATACTCCGTACCCATTAAAACACTTCTGTTCCTTACTTTTCCGCCGAGTTATGAAGCCATTGCGTGTTAAGTGGCGGAACTCAACGCCGCGGTTTGTCTTGTTACCATCGAATAAAATTCGAACTTACAAAAACAACCACATGAGCCTCTCGCGCTTCGAGACGCAAATACGACTCTTGCAGGCAGATGCAGCCATCTGTAGTTTTAATTATATTAATTGTTTTCTTTTCCTTTTCGTCCTTATGTGCATGGATTTTTAATTAACAGTGTGATTTATTTAATCTGCCTAATATATTTGTTTGTTTATTTATTTATTTTTATTAGGTTCACGCTATATCTCGCATATAGCAGGGAAGGCAGAGGTACCCCAGTTTTAAGACACTCTGTTCGCCATTCAGTCACTTCCGTTCCCCTCTTTTCGCAGAATTTTTGAGACATTGTATGTTGAGTAGTACTTTGCCTGGTTTCCAATGCCCCGTGTGGAAATCGAACTCGTATTCACTTTACTTTTCATTCGCTCAACTTGGTAGACAAAACGCGATGTTGAGTTTAGCCACTCAACACTAGTTGTCTCGTAAGTTAGGTGAACAGTGAGAAACGAAATGTTCTAACGCTAGGTGCCTTCTACTTAAAAAAAAAATTATAATACTAACAAAGAAACGTACATACAAACTGACAAGCAGACAAATGGATGAAAATTTCAAAAATAAGTGTTTTGCGCTATATTACGTTATTAAAAAGTAAAAATGCCCCAATAATAAATTTTCCTATATACGAGTATATTCCTTGTACAGATATCGATGAGTTACAGTTTTATTATAAATGTATGTATAGATTACACAAGATTAGGATTACTGTAAATATATCTTAGAAAGATCTTTATTTACTCAGAGGAGTTTAGCAACATGGTTTATTTACAGGAAAAAAGATAAAAATAATGTAATAAGCTAATCACTTAACTACTGCTTATTATTTATGTTTATTCATTAATTGATAATTTACCTTGAAATTGTCATTGTAGTATTATTCTGGACTAAAATTATTAAAGGAAATTTGCTATTATAGACATCGCATGCTTATTGGAATACTGACATAACTCGAAAACGACGATTTTTGGGAAATAGCAAAAGAAGATTGTGCTATGAGGTCTTATCCTAGTTGTTGATGATTTTTATGCAAACTGATTATTAATTGATTATGAATGCTTGTTTTTTTATAGAATGGTAAGCTATTAATGCGATTTCAATAATGAGTCGCTATTCAATCAAAATACAATGAGAAATCTCACAAGGATGAAAGAGACGCATATATCACTGAGGTGGCAGAGATGCGTAACTTCAACATATTTTAAATAGTAGACGGTAGATAGCGCTAATAGAAACCCGAATCAGTACGTAACTTAAATTTGACCTATCTACTAATAGGTCAATATTCCATTAAGCATGCGACATGTCAGGTAAAACTTTTTTGAAAAATGAAAAAAATATCTCATTGGGGCTCAAATCCACGATCGTTGGTAATCTGGTAACCTAGGATTAAGACACGTCGGTTCCCCACATTTTCTAAATTTCGATTATTGATTTACATTGGTTTTATGATTTTAGTGTTTTTCAAATGGTATAAAAATGTAAAAAAAAACTAAAAATGGATTAAACAGGTTTATAGTTTACACCCAAGCCTACGGTATGTTGACTTGTTGAAAAAACATCGATATATTCTTTTGCAGATCTCTAAAAAAAGCAACAGCCACGCAAAAAAAACTAAAGTACAGGTGATATAAGTAGTAGTGGTAGTAAAGTATAATGACATTTTTTTTTCCGGAGAAGAAAAGTCGATAAGACAATATTTTAATAAATATCGATACATCGATATTTTCGTTAGCTTTCGAGACATGCTGCGACATGTTACCAAGGCTTGTTTGTAAAATCGGTATTTTTTTTAGTACAGCTAACATTGGCCTTGAAGAACAGCGGTATTTTTATAATACAGGTATTGTTAATTTACCGGTATGCTCAGCGGGACCTTTATAATTACAGGTAAAATACCGGTAATTATAAAGGTTTTTGTTTATAACCACATTTAGAATATGAAAGCACACTTAGTTAACTATTAATACTGAACGGGTGTCGACCCGTTCAAATATGAAAATAAATAAACATTATATGTATATAAAAACGAAAAAAAAAACACCAACAGTTATATTATAAATAACATTGTTTATAGTACGTCTATTAATATAAAAAAGTCATCAAGTACGAAACTATAAAATATACGACCTTACGGCCTTGAAAATAGAAAATAGAAGTGACAAAAAGTGACTGCGGAATATTGTAAATATATTTGTTATAAAATATCTATCTATTTAAATTCCCACACTATTATCGCATAATGGGGTAACTACCTATGATTTATAAAATGAGAAGACTAATATTTAGACCGCCAGCAAATGCACGGCTTGGCAACGCAGCGGCGAGCACGCATCGCGCTTCTCTAAGTGGAACGGCAACGTCGCAGAACTTTTATGCGTTACCAATATTTTTTCGGTCCATTACAGGTATTCAAGATAGGTATCTGAATCGAGGGACCTTTATTTATCTCGGTTTCGGTTCCTCGGAACCGTTTCACGAAATACCTGTATTAGACCTTTAATTACAGGTAATTTTAAAACCGGATAAAAGCCCTAACCTGTTACACATTACATTACGATACATCTTCTTAACATGACTATGCAATTTTTTTTTATCTAATATATTCTGTTTTGTGTACATACCACAAGAGTATGCACGTCAAAAATTCTTCGTACTTTTTACGAGTACGATCAATGAAATTACGAGGAGTTCATTTGATATAGTAGTATAATTTTAGTTTCTTTTTCCGTATAAGCATTCGAAGTGAACGTAACGATAGCGCGATCTTACTTACAACAGCGCCATCTAGTTTTCTTTTCGGAAACCTTAAATTTAGAGGAGTGAAACTGAAATTATTATTATATGTTAACACGCTTTTATGAATGCCGACCAGTAAGTTAATAGGCAAAAAACATCAACAAATGCTTAATTTCAACCTTATAATTCTTTTATTCATTGGAAATTTGGCGAAATACCATGAAGATAATAACCATTCCGAATTTGGTTAGGTAGAGAAAAATGGATTTAGGCCTTCGTGGCGCAGTGGCACAAGCGTGTGATTGTAAACTCGACGGTTGTGAGTTCGATTTTTACTGGAGGACATGGAATATTTTATATTCTTATTCCCTAGCACAGGCGCAAAGCGTGACGTTGAATTCCGCCGCTCAACACACAATCCCTCCAAAATTCGACGGAAAATGTGGTACGGAATGTCTTAACACTAGGTTCATGTTTCCTCTAAAATAAACAAAAGAAAAAACCTCGAAAAACGCATTACTGTGCATTAAAAGGGAAAGCCAAAAAAATACTCGCTCATCATTTGTGTGACTTGTGTGTTAAAATTAATGAAGTAACTAGCAACTTATATAAATAAAGATGTATGAAAAACAAACTTTACGTTGGCTTTTCACATAATAACTTATGATAGATAATTTATTCACGTCGTGGCGCAGGGACACAAGCGTGAGACTGTTAACGCGATGGTTGTGGGCTCGATTTCCACTTAGGTGAATGGAATATAATAATATTGTTTTAATTTCTTGGCTCTAGTTATGAGGCAAAGCACAACGTTGAGCTTCGGCACTCCAAACACAATCCCTCAACAATTCGGTGGAAAGTGAGGAAGGGGAATGTTTTATTTTAGGAACGGAGTGTTTGAGGGAAAGGTTCCTCTGCCTTTTCTGCTATGTGCGTGATACAGCATAATAAAATAAATATACATACATAGACTCCGTAGTGACGCAATAGGACAGTGTCTGACTGTAAACGTGATCGTTTTACGTTCGATTTCGATTGCAGAGAAAAGAAAATTATTGAAATATATAATAAATGGAACCTCATTTATACGACGTTGAGTCCCACCATTATTTACCACCTCGGCTATGCCGAAAAGAAAAGCGTGAAATCTTTTATATATGTTTTTTTTAGCTTCATGGTCTATTCCTCACAAAGCGGGGTAGGCAGTTCTCATTAAGACACTTCCGTTCCCATGTGTCAGTGTCCCTTCCGTCAAATTCTCGAGGCATTGCGTATTGAGTAGGGGAACTTTATCAATTTAACCAGAGCAAGAATATGAAAATGTTAAATATTTAATCTCCCCGAGTGGGAATCGATCCCACAACCGCCGCGCCGCGCTTACAGTAGCAAACTTGTGCCTCATTATATATAGATATGTAAATATATAAATATTTTGATCTATATAATCCAATATCACTAAGCATAGTGATATATCACTAAGATAAAAAAATACTCATAGATAAACAGAACGGAAATACATATATGTACATGTATCTATATATAATAGGAAACATTTTGACATACATATATACATAATATAACGCGACAATATATACTGAATGCGTGACCGGCGCGGACGCAGTAGCTTCCTGTTCGGCCAAGGCGCTGCCCTTGCTACGCGTTTGAAGTTAGATCGAAAGAAAATATCGATATTTTTAATTTAAAACCATAGAAAATATAAGTTTTATCGTCTTTTGCTTGTTTTAATTAATAAAAAAAAATTGTGTGGAAACCTTTTTGGAATTGGAAAATGGGTACTGAAGATATACAATATGCACCAAAGCCAGGTTAGTTTTGAGATTTTTTTATTTAGATTTTTCTGTTTTTTGGAATTGTTTTACCGTTGTCGTTGTTGTTGTTTTTAATTTTAATTTTATTTTATGAATAAGAGAGAATTAGATTTTTTTTTTATTATATATTTATAGTTCCAATATTTGTAATATTTTTATTAGAAAGATGAATATTCTGCCAATAGTCTTCAGTCTCCCTAATACAAAACTTGTACCTAACAAGTCTCTTTATATTATTATGAAAAATATATAATAAAATATAATCACTGAAGCATTAATGCGACGATTGTAGGGTCAATTCCCATTTGGAATTATTTTTGTTTCCTCTCTCTGGTAACAAGAAAAATTGTAGTTGCTGAGTTCCTCTGCCACACAATAAAACAATGTTTCGATAGTTGGGCTTAGAGTTGAGAGCAGAGTGTCTTAACACTAAGTTTATCCTGCTCTATGTGGGATACAGTGTAAAATAAAAAAAATGAAGCGTTATTCTGTGCTCCGTTCTCCGGAAACGAGGTTTTGTCTACCTCAGTAACAATGCGAAAAATATGTAAAGTTATAAAAGACAAATATATAGCGCAACTTGATCACTCATTTGAATATTTGCTATGACTGTATGTTTGTATACAAAATTCCTGAGGACGAATACACGGATCATAGGTTATTGGAAGATTATGGTATATATATANTATATATATATATATATATATATATATATATATATATATATATATATATATATATTTAACCCTTGAAGAAGAGTAAAATATATATATACTTCTTTAGAAAACGTAGAAAAATTTAACATAGGGGATTCCAACCCGCGTCATCCAACGGTTAAATCGGAAACGTTAAGTCTTTATCTTAAAGTCTTCTAAAAAAAATCAGCACAAACGCAGACAGATAGACAAAAAAATAAAAATCATGACTTGGTTCTTTTATATTTATAAATGCCCCCAATAATAGTTGTTCTCATAAATCTTTCCTTTACTGAGTAACTACTTATTATCATCTTTACTGAGGTCAGTCGTGGCACAGGGGCACAAGCGTGTAAACGCGACAGAAAGTGGGCAGCGAAGTATCTCAATACTAAGTTCCCAGGTTCCCTCTGCCTATTCTGCTTCATCCGATAAACACCTAACTTGTTGATAATTAATTTTCACAAAAAAACATATTAGGTATTAATATGTTTTTTACTAGAACAGAGAAACAAAAACTGAATAACAATCGTTTCTCGCAAGTAGGAATCGAACCAACAACAGCATTTACAGTTGGACGCTGTTGATGATGCACTGTGCCATGACAGTCTCTTTTTTTATACTTTTTTTTATCAGCTTCACGCTGTATCCTGCAACTTTTAACTGCTAACTTTTATAGTATATTCGCTTCATCTGAAGGAGGTGAAGTAATTGACATCTTTGAGTACAACTAATAATCTATACATAAAATATAATTGTAACAGATCGCCGTCTGTATATATATATAAGAAAATCTATTTATCAATTTAATATTTTTGAATTAAAATAAATAATAAAATTTAAAATAAATATTATTAGAACACAAAATCATTCAGATTAGTAGATCAAGCGGGCGATGCCGCGAGCGGATCGCAAGTATAAAATAAAAATAGTAATTGTAAAGGATAAGCGAATAGAATGGTAATGTGATTAGTCTCTAGGTTATTTAATTAATATAAAATTAAACAGAAAGCATAGTTTACTTTATTTAGTTGAGGCCTGGGCTCACTTTGTCTGGGAATGAGATATTCTTATTTCTCCGTGTTTGTAGAAAACGTGTGACGTTGAGTTCCGTCCTCAACCCACAATGTCTGAAGTCTGACCAAAAACGAAAAACCCAGTGCCTTGATACTGGGTTCACTTTGCCTACTCCGCTATTTGCGGTATAGGTAGGGATATTTTATAAGTTCAAATATATCACACTTAAATCAAAGTCAAGATCCCTATAAGTTTTAATTTTTAAGAAATTTGTAGACTAACATACATACTTTTACAAAGTTTTGTACACGTGCTCGGAAATCTAACTAGTTCAACCTACTCAAATATTATTAAAATCCGACATTATCACATATATGTCATAACATGTTTAAATTCGCTTAAAATATGTAAAATAAGTAATAAAATTAAGAAAATATCATAATTTATATCATATATAGGAATATTTTTAATGAAAACAAGTATATTTTTTTATATAAAAAAACGCTTGGTAAAATTATCATATAAATAGATATTTTAATAATACAGAACTCGAAGTTGGGGAGATGAGTGGTTCTTTTATTTAGATTAACGTTTATTTACTTTGAGTTAAAATTATTATACGTTATATTTACACTTATGCTTATACGTTATATTTACTTATAATTTATACATACAGCTTCACTCTTTATACCGGACAGCAACCTAGTGTTAAGACACTCTTCACGCACTCCCCAGTTTTCAAAACATTGCGTGTTGAGAGTGGTCGAGTTTAACGCTGCGTTTTTTCTTATTGCTATCGCTAGTATATAAAAATAATTAATTTCCTCAAATGGAAATCAAATTTCTAGCCTTCATTTATCTATATATAAACGATAAGTAGAGTCACTCCATACTGATCTAAAATAAAAATAATAATAATAATGCCACAAAGCACAAGCGTGTAAATAAACGCGTAAGATTCTAGGTTCGATTTCCACTCATGGAAAATGGAAATCTTTATTTCTTTGCGTTTACATTCGCACGCTGCGCCACGGCGCGCGGCGGTCGTGTCATGGTTACATGTTTATTATATTTATTATTGAACTATTTATATACCCAATATAAAAAAGTGACGCTGTAATTTGTTTTTTAAATTGTTTTATTAACCTCAAAAAAATAAAGAAAAGATAAAAAAATTCAAGAATACTACTGTCAATATGTTGAATTCAATGCTGTTAATTCTCAATCGGTATTTTTTTGTGTGTAATTATTGTATTTAGTATATTGTAAAAACGACAGTAGTGGGTTCGATTCCCACTCGGGCAATTAAAGAATTTTTATAATCTCACTTTGGGAACAAGGCAAAGCTCGACATTGAATTCCGCCACTCAATAAGCAATGTATAGAAAATTGGACGGTAAGTGAATAACGGAATGTGTTAACACTTGTTAAATGGAGAACATAATATGCTAACACTAGGTATGTGGAGAATGGAATGTGTCAACACTAGGTAAATGAGGAACGCAATGTGTTATAGGTAGCTAAGTGGAAGATAGAATGTGTTGACACTGTTAAGTGGGGAACAGAGTATGTTAACACTAGGTTGACGAGAACGGAATGTTTGAACACTAGGTTAAAGAGAACGGAATGTTTTAACACTAAATAAGTGGAGAACGGAACGTTTTAGGTGGCACTAGGTTCCCCTACCTAACCTACTCCCTGCAGGATACAGCGTGAAGCAGTAAATTCAACGCCACGTTTTTTTAAACAGAGCAGGGAATTAAAACAATTTAACTTCTCACTATAATAAAAAAAAACAAGATATATTTAATGTTCTAATACACAGAACCCAATTGAAACTGGATGAAAAGAGAGATAGAGTCTTATCTCTAAAAGTTCTACCTGAAACGTAAATAGATAATAGTGTATATAAACAAGTAGGTCTGCCGTTTTGTCATAAATATTTCTGTTTGGATGAGCACGGTTATTGTGAAATTGACCTTGATCGAGTCATGGCCGTGGATAATAATGCAATACAATTTGAAACGGCTTGCGAATAAAATAATTTTAACTATTTTATTTACATACTTTGATAAAAAAAATAAAATAAATCAGCTTCATGCTGTATCCCGCATACAGCAGGGTAGGCAGGGGGAACCTAGTAAAAGACACTTGGTTTTTTTTTTTTTTCGAACTTGAGGTTAATGCTGTTAGCCCTATTGGCCTTTACAGCGACACCGGGTGGGTAGGGAAGAGGGTACTCTGTCCCAGAAGAAATGCAAGCACTACCTGGCTGCTTGAGAGGAGTCGACGACTGTAAGGGCGCCCCCTGCGGGGCTCGAACCTCGGCTTACAATCGACGAGCGGGCTGGGAATTTCCCTATGCTAAACAAAGCCAGCCGCGACGTGAAGCCGCGACTGGGGACAAAAATGAGACTAATCTAAGGGAGCTAACGGTCCCTAACCGCTGGGCCCGACCGCGCCGAGACGCGGCCGAGCCGTGGAAAAAACTGGACTTCGTCGTCGATTCCGTCGACGACGGTGTTTGTGTCGTGAATGTGTAGTGTTTTTCCTACCTATATACGGGGCGTTTGCTAACGTAATGGCGTCATCGGGGTCTAAAAGGACGCTTCGCGGGCGTCTTCTTTTAGGGTGCGCGTTGGGTGTGTAATCACACGCCATTTTTATTAAGGGGTTCGCGTGCGAGCCTGCGCGCTCAAAGTAGCGCGTCGCTAAGCGCTTGCAGTGCTCGTTAATNTTTATGGGACAATGTGTACGCTTTTACAATAGGATCCCAGAAAACGTCCGAGAATGTTCTATATCACAATTTAAACGAGTTGTGAAAAGACGTTTGTGTGTTAAAGGTTATTACCAAATTAATGATTATATAAATGATAACACGCCTTGGGAATGAAATGCTCGCTCCAGTCTATTTCAAAGTATCATTGTCAGAAACGTTGAAATGTGATTTTGTATAATTGATTTTAAAAAAATAAGTCCCGCTGAGTTTCTTGCGCCGGTTCTTCTCAGGTCTGAGGCATTAATTTTAGTGAACTGGTGGTAAATTATTTGACGTTCAAAAAATGAAGCATGTAACTTCTTATTTTGAATAAAATTATTTGATTTTGATTTTTTTTGATTTTGATTTCATTTCCTTGAGTAGGAATCGAACTCACACTCTGTGGAGTTAACCACAACCAGCCACAACTGGGCTAAAATTTTGCTTACAAAAAAATGTTACAAGCGTAGACAAATAAAATACTATGACATTGTTTACAATCTACATATTTATCAATACATTTGCGTTTCATCAATACTTATCACTCAGATAAGATATTTTAAAGTATTTCTCAAGTATTTTCATCTCAACACTTGAGTGTTGTGATTGTGAATATGGCCTAATTCTAACGGGGTTAGGGCCGAAACGATAAAAATGTGTCAATAAATATGAAAATTAACCTTATTAATACAATTTCACGTGATTTTATAATGCAAGCGATGAATGTAGGTTCGACTCTTAGGTTGGGGATATTATAAACATTTTACTAATTTTTTTATGTACCTTTACAATTCAGAAGTAGTTTTAATGGCCTAATTGACTAAAGAATATTTTGGTTGCATTTTCTTTTATTGCATCTTATACAACGACATTTTGAATCTAAAGAATCAAAAAAGAGAGATGAATGATACATTTAAAGTAAATGAAGACTGTTTTGTTAGGTTTACATACATAGCAGGGTAGGCAGAGAATACATTTGTACCCAGTATTAACACACTCCGTTCCCGTTAAGACAATTCCGTCCCACACATTCCGCCAAATTCTGAAAGCATTGCATTTTGAGTGGCGGAACTAAACACCGAACTTTGCCTCGTTACCAGAGCGGGGAAAAAATATTTCATTTCCTCGAGCGGGAATCCAACCCACAACTTATCGAGTTTATCCCTCTCCGCCACAACTGGCATCGAATAAAGACTTGTTCAGTACAAATACTTGTATTTCTCAATCATTTTACATTAATTTTGCCTTAATAGATTCTGTTTTACATTTAGCACGCTGCCTATATTTTTAAATAGAAAATGGACGATAGAAATCACATGTTCTTATCTTCCTCTTACCATCACATAATATCTGGATGCATGGTTAACTTTACTACGGACATGTATACTATGGAACAGTCTACCACCTGAGGCAATTCCCTGATGTTATAGATGGTGGTCCTTGTGCTGTTTGCGTTTATCGTTTAAAACCTCGAAATCAAGATTGAAGGAATTAGAACCAACACCAAACACTTTGTTCAGTTCGTCAATTTACTTACTGCGTCATAGCGACGTCCAATTAGTAGGTAATTTTAGTTTAACAACGTTATACAACATACGTGACACAATAATTGAGTTGTGAACCGACACTGTCCGTTCCATCTCAATTATTTTTCTATCTACGTATAGGTATTGTTAGAAGAAATCTTATATGTACAAGTATTTTTAGTTTTATTTCGTCTACATTCAATTAAACAATCTCTACGGTGCCTTCTACATTCTACTTGACTTTGGCCAAGTAAATTGTCATATACTGGCACGCCTAAAAACCATGAAGTAAAGAAGATAGCATAATGATATATAAATAAGAATATGTAGAAGCTACAGTGAGGCTGATGACTGTAAGAGCGGGATAATGACTATAAATTTGTTCCCCACTCGGTAAATTAAATTATACGATATTAATTGTTTGTTTATTTATCCTCGCCAGTAGAGCAAACGCGGCGTTGAGTTCCGCCACTCAAAATGCATTGTCTTGAAAATATGGTTAAAAGTTGGTAGCACTAGGTTTTCTCTGGTTTAAGCTGCTAGGAGTGCAGAAAACTTATAAATATTTTCAAACATTCTTTTCAAGTGCCATAGACGATTATCGTGATGCAATAATTAGGCTTTTTCGACAAATGGACTATCTAACATAAAATTAAATGATTGTCTGTAAAGTTGGTTTACGGATCATAATTAATTTTACGTGTTAAAATGACATTTTTAAAACATTGATAAAAAATTAACATACTTTTATGAATTGAATTATTATGAGGCCAGTCGTGGCGCAGGGGCACAAAGTATGATTGTAACCGCGACTGGTTGTAGTTCCGATCCCCACTCAAGGAAATGAAATATTTATTTTAATTTATATTTTCATTTCTTTGCGGCGTTGAGTTCCGCCACTCAGCACGCATTGCCTCCAGAATTCGGCGGGAAATGGCGAAAAGAGTGTCTTAACACTAGATTTCCTCTACCTACCCTGCTGTGTGCGGTATACAGCGTGAAGTTGATAACAATAATAATATGATAAGACGTTACCACGGTAATATTGTTTCAATTCGAGCCAGTAGCTCTTGAGATTTGCGCGTTAGAACAAATAAACTCCTTAGTTTTATAATATTGGTACAGATGTTGTCATTTTAAATTGCACTTTACTCCGTTATAAATTGAAGGTAACAGAAACCCTGATAATAAAATAATTAATTAGAAAGTAATCATATATATTTTGTTGTTGAGTAATTGAAAAAAAAATCTAATTACGTGCTCAAATTGTATTCCTTTTGTATTCAAAATTAACGTTTCGTTACCTTATATTAATAAAAGCTATAAATGCATTAAGATATTATATTGAAATTATTTTTATTTATGGTTACGAGGCCATTGTGGCGCAGTGACACGGCGTCCACCTGGAAAAACGAATTTTTTATCGATCCTCGGTTGGGGGCATAAATTATTTTCATTACCCCGAGTTAGTCACACAAAATACGGTGTAGAGTTCCGTCATTTAATACACTACGGAATGTTTTTTTAGCTTTACGCTACAGCGTTAGGATCCCTCTGCCTACCTTGTGCGAGATACATCTCGCACAAGGTAGGCAGAGGGATCCTAAAAGCCTAGAATTATGTAAAATACTAGGTTTTTAGCCTCTGCCTATCCTTCGTTTCAGCTGTATAATAATAGCTGATAAAAAGAACTAATACTTTAAAGAACATATTCATCTGTTCATTATTTAGAACAACTAAGCGTTCTTTATTAATGTGTTCTTTTTAATTTACTCTTTTGAACACGCTTAATTCGCTTGCTTCAAAACTCACATATACGCGCACACTTCCTTTGAATTTGGAAATGGTAATATTAAATATTAGTAGCGAATATTGTAACCTAGTATTAAGGTACATTGTTCCCATTAAGACTTCCTACTTTCCGCCAAATTCTCGAGTCATTGCATGTTGAGTGGCGGAGCTCAACTTTTGACTTGTTTGTTTGATTTGTTGTAAACGTGCGGTTTATAAGTTCGATCTCCATTCGGGGAAAGTTTTTCTAAAATTATTTTTAATCATTACAATATATCATTATTGTAAAGTAAATTATGGTATAATAATCTGCTTATTGAGTTTGTCTTTAGGATCTATCAAGTCTCTCTTATTTAAGTATTTTTTAGTTTTACTTTAAGTTTAAATAGTTGACAACAAATATTTTTTTAAATTATTATTTTATCCATGGTCGCTCAATCGGTGATCTTCTGGTTTACGTTACGTAAGCAAGGGAGAGGACCTGGCAGTTAGTTTCGACATGGCGAAGGCCTTTATTCGATTGTGGCATGGGGCGCTCCTTGCTAAACTTCCATCCTATGGGCTTCCTGAGAATTTATGTAAGAGGATCGCCAGCTTTCTCACTGGTCGTAGCATCAAGGTCGCTGTCGACGGTTTTTGCTCAAAACATATGTCCGTGAACTTTGGCGTTCCCCAAAGCTGCTTGCTGTCCTCTACGCTGTTTCTTCGCTGCATATTAATGACATGTTAGAGGATTCTAGCATTCATTCCAATGCAGATGATAGCACAGTGGACGTTGTTTACTGCGGCCGCGCAAGTTTTTCTAGGGAAAACGCTGAACAATGCCGAAATAAACTTGTGTTTTCTGTTAAGGCATCCCTCGAGAATGTTTCCTTATGGGGTGAAAGGAACTAAGTTCAGTTTAACCCCCTAAAGACACAAGTTTGCGCGTTAACCACTAAAAAAATCCCATTTATCGTATCACCAGTCTTTCAAAATTCCCCTTACAGCTGCGCCCAGTATTAGTATATTGGGCCTTAATGCTTCGAATGACTACCAGTATCGCGATCATCTGGAAAGCAAGGCCAAGTTGGCCTTGAAGAAACTGGGTTTCATAGGAACTTCCATTCACGCGTCACGGAACTGTGGAATGACCTACCCGCGGCAGTGTTTCCAGTTCGATATGACATGGGTACCTTCAAAAAGCGCGTCTATCTCCACCTTAAACGCCGGCAACGCACCTGCAGCTCCTCTGGTGTTGCACAGGGTCGTGGGCGGCGGTGATCACTTACCACCAGGTGACCCAAACGCTCGTTGGCCTTGTCCTTTTCAATAAAAAAAGGACAAAGTGTGGAAAAGACTATGATAAGTCATAACACTAGGTTAAACAAAGCTTAAAACTGTTTACTAGCTAAAAATATACTTATACTTGTTATAAATAAAATAATGTTATTTTATTAAGGCTACAAAAAATATAAAAGTTAAATTTGTGGTAAGATTTCTTTATTTTGTATTACAGTACAACTACTGTAGTAGCAATTCTTTGAATTTTTTTTGCCAGTATTTCAACGTAAAACCGAATATGGTGCCTTTTTGAAAGCTCTAACAGACCAACCGACTTTGATTTCTATGACTATACAGACTACAGTATACATATTGTACGCAGCTATAGAGAATGTACACTAGAGTGCATTTTATCAGTGAAAATGTACAAAACTGCGGAAAACGCTCGAAAACACCGAGTTTCAATTGTTTTTTTTTTTCAAATCTTTTGAAATATCTAAACTGTTAAACAAAATATGATTTAAAACATTGTGTTGCATTTAGTTAGCCGAGGCCAGCCGTGGCGGAGCGGCACTAAGTGTGACTATAACATCGACTGGTTGTGGGTTCGATCCCCACTCGAGGAGATGAAATATTTACTTAAATTTATATTTCCATTTCTTCGCTCTGGTGTTGGAGCTAAGCGCAGCGTTGAGTTCTGCCACTCAACACGCAATGCCTCCAGAATTCGGCAGAAAGTGGGGAACGGAGTGTCTTAACACTAGGTTCCCTCTAATGATTTTATATTTACTATTTTTAATATTCGCAATAATTTATTATAAAAATGTAAATCAACCTCTTTGTTTAATAAAAAGATGTTTTTTAAAAAGAAGTAATATAAGTTTATGGAACTGTCACCAGAGAAAATTAATAAAATGACACTTTATGTGGTCGGAAAATTCGAGATATACTTTTAGACTTGGAGCGGAAGAAGAAAGAGGTCCTCTAGAATAACATATTGTATTAGAATTTAAGATAGACATTGTACAAGCTTAATAGTATTTTACTCTGGAAGAAATATAAGTTTTGTAAAAGCCTCGAGGTGTTTGATTTCGTTACACTACCCTGCTGTGTGCGGGATACAGCGTGAAGCTGATTTGATTTGTTTTTGTGATGCATTTATGAAGCGTCTTGATTTGTGCATAGCAGTTGCATGTTTATTTTCACATGTTTTTGTGCAAACGTGTCCAGCCAAGTTAAAAAGCTGGAAACGCGCGATGTGAATTTTATACGTACATGCAAATATATTACTAAAAACAAAAAAACTTGATAATTATTAAGAGTAAGAAAATGTTAAGTATAAAAGAATAGATCGAATAATGTAGGAAAATAAATAAATAAATGTAATAATAATAAATAGCAATATTCGTTTTAAATAAAACTCTTTTAACCGGATTAATCACGTATATTTTGTATTATACATTTTTGGAAACCCGACGTTTTGAACACTTTGCAGTAGTCTGTGGTCACGGGTAGACTCGGGTGCCCGTGACCACGGACTACTCGTGAAAATCAAAGAACTTATTAAGCAATATTCGTTTTACAAAAATAATTAATATTCCATCAAAAACATAAATGTAAAATGATATCCAAATTAAGTATTAAGCAATGCGTCATTTTCACAACAAAAAGTGCACTAATTTGAAAATATAATATAATAAAACCTGTACGTAAAAAATATCGAATGAAATTTTGAGCTTGAATTATAAATTTCGAATGAACACACAACCCGGCACCCATATAAATATGTAATATAAAACTTTTCCATTACTCAGTGAATAATAGATAACGCACAGTCGAAACTATTGGAGTTAAAATTTTGTCATGAAGGGAGTGTACGGGAGCATTAAGAGAGGTTTTTCATAAAAATAATTAAAACAGGATTTTACATTTTAGGCCTTAAAGTCCAAAAATAGTTGCAGGAGACGACTAGTTGTATCATATTGAAAATTAAGCGACATCAGAAAAAATTGATAAGCAACGAATCTAATTGTTAATGCATTACCATTATCTAAGCTATGAAATAATATCAGTATTATCGAAAAAATCATAAAATTATATCAATTTTCTTTGAATTCGCTATTTGTATGTAAAAGTGAATTCACGTTTATAACTTATTTTAAAAATGTATTAAAAAATGGGAAAATAATTGTATTGTATTTTGTTGTAATAATGGTTTATAAAAAAAATAATTCTATAAATGTTTATACAGATGGTTTTGAGAAGTATAGAAGAGATCAAGGTAAGTTTTTGTAATACTAGTGGTTTTTCTACTTTGTGCGGCAGTAGGTGGAAATCTATAAAAATATTATAAAGCCGAAGAGAGTTTGCTTGTTTGAACGCGATAATCTCGGAAACTACTGCATTTGAATATACTGGACTATATGATATCATCATGTTTATCTTTAGGGTATATCACTACCCACTTACTATTTCATCATCTCTCATCTTTTCGAAGTACCCACATTATGTATCACACAATTCTTAGTTATTTGAATTTGATAATAGAGCGAAGCAATGGAGATAATCTAGTATTATAAGGAAATTTGTTTGGAAACATTAAAAAAATTCTAAGAAGAAACTTTTTAAGAATATACTACAGTCTAGGAATATTTGTAGGATAAAAATCCGGGGAGTTAATATCAGTTGATCTCTCTTGCAACAATTAAATTGTAATACTACATTAAAAAGAGCAACTATTGTGTTTCACGCCGGCTCTTCTCAGCAGAATTGCCTTTTGAGCCGATGGTAGCTTTGTGTTCATTCGATGATTACAATGTGCTCGCATAAATCTATTTCAATAAAGAATATTTTTAATTTGAATTTGAAGTATTTTATATGTGAAAGTTTTCTTTAGATAGATACAGAGTTTTTTCTTCCTAAACAGAACAGCACTGCAACGCGCGTATTTTGTATGTATGTATGTAATATTCTTTATTACCGCTGAACGGATTTACATAATTGAGGTTAAAAAAAATAATCGTGGGGGCTGTAGGACGCAATTGGACTTAGAAAAAAAATCATTTCGAATACCACAATATGGGTATCAAATTCTAGAGCTCAATACGAGAATTTCAAAAAGGTATATCATGATTATCATTACCATAATGAGTCCTAACAAAAAAATGAAAAATAAAAAAAATAGTTATAAAAACAAAAACCCCCGACTGCATAAAACTAAAAAAAAAAACAAGCCCAATAGTTTATTATGATTAACAGTCGGGACCTATAAGAAATTCTTCAATCAATAAAATCTTTACCAGGAACCCCGTATAATTTAAAGAGGTCCCGACTGTTAATCCTAATATATTTTCTGAAGAACTGTTTGACCTGTTACCTGCCGCCGAATTTTCTAACCGCATAGTACATCACAAGTTAAAATATCATCCACACCACCTGGATACGTGGCAATCCACTACTGTGCGTAGGAATTTCCTTCCACGCGCCACGTAACTGTGGAATGGCCTACCCACGGCAGTGTTTCCAGGTCGATATGACATGAGTACCTTCAAAAAGCGCGTCTATCTCCACTTTAAAGGCCGGCAACGCACCTGTAACCTCTCTGGTGTTGCACGGGGTCGTGGGCGGCGGTAGTCACTTACCATCAAGTGATCCGAACGTTCGTTTGCCTTGTCCTTTTCCACAAAAAAACACTATTGGGCTTGTTTATTTTCTTTTTAGTTTTATGCAGTCGGGGTTTTTGTTTTTATTACTATTTGTTATTAATATAAGGCCTGAGGCCAGTCGTGGCGCAGAGGCACAAGCGTGCGACTGTAAACGCAACAACTTGTGGGTTCGATTGTCACTCGAGGAAATGAAATATTTAATTTTTAAATTTCCTCGCTCTAGTAAGGTAATGCTTCTAGAATTCGGGGAAGCAGAATGGGAACGGAGTGTTTTAATACGAACTTCCTAGGCTCCCTCTGCCTATTGTTCAAAGGATACGGTGTGAGGGTAACAAGTGAATAAAAAAAATCTTCCGTTTTGAGATTTGAAATTTGAAAGGTTATGAGCGCTCGAGTATACTATTATTTAATCAAATTTCTAAATCTTAACCCACACAAAGTTGTGGATTGTAATTGATTGTATTAACAAAACGCTTGTGTAACAAATGTTTATAAAAAAAAATCTCAATAAAAAATAAATATCTCACGATTAATTTCTAATATTCCTGTAAGTTTAATTAGAGTTAACGAGTTTTCTAATAATCCTAACAATTATTATGTAATTACAATCATAATTAGAACTAGTAGAGTTAATAATCCCTCTGCACGAATGGAGTGACTTAACTCTAGGTTACCTCTGCTATGCGTTATAAAAGGTGAAGCTGAAAAATTAGTTACATAATGGTTGACCTTGACAGAGACATGGAAGAGGAGACTCTTCCTTACTCAAACAGTGTCGCTGTAAAGGGCAATATGATTTCATATTGGCCTTTAAAGTGTTAGGCATGTAAAGTATTTAAATAAATTTAATAGTACTATCAGAAAAAAACTCAATTATATATAAAAAAAATCCTTCTTCATCTTTTAACTTCACGCCGTATCCTGCAACTAGTAGGGTAGGCAAAGAGAGCATAACCTTAAGAGACGGTATTCACTACTTAACATTCAATTATTGTAACATTATCAGTTCGATTCGCGGAACTCATCGCCGCGCTTTGTCTTGTTTACAAAGCGAAGAACATAAAAATAGTTAATGCGCTTGAACGGGAATCAAATCTACAACCGACGTGTTTACAGTCACACGCTGTGCCGCTACACCACAACCTCATCCACCTTACATATCTTTATTAAAATAAATAGCCAACGATGCCACTTACTAGATGAATGGATATTTCATATAGGTAATATATCATCGTACGTGACAGCCTTTGTACTACGTTTGATGAAGGTTCGGCTCTGAGCGAAGACAATGGGGACCCTAATGAATTTTTATAGTTAATTAAATACACACGAAATTAACACTTGTTTTAACGTTTCCCCCATATATGTATTATAGTAGCGTCGGATTCCATCGCGAAAGAGAAATGAAAGGATAATGCTCATACTGAACGGAATCCTTTTAAAAAGTATAATGTTTCCATTTTCACCAGGAAATAATTTTGTTATTACTTTGCTTCGCTCCCTAGAACAACACAAGTTCATTTTAATTTTTTTCTGCTCTGCTCAGTCCCCTTTTTCACCCGATTATTTATTGGTGGAAATACAAGTATGCAACTTATCTCTTGCGAGTTCAACCTAGTCCTTAATAGCTTCCGTTCGAAGTGAGAACCGGGCATAACGCCATATTTTCTCTAAGAAGAGGCGTAAATAAAATATTTTTAATCAAATTATTCCCACTTCAAGAAATTAAATATATAATATTTTAGTTTCTTCGCCCTGTTAACTAGTCAAAGCGCGGTGTTGAGTTCCGCCACTTAACACACGTCGCCGCCAGAATGTGGTGGAGAGTGGACAAAGGAAGTGTCTTAAGGCTAGGTTCTCAGGTGCCCTCTGCCTACCATTACGATACAGCTTAAGATAAAAAAAAAGTAAAACAAGTAAGAATCAAAACCACAATCGTATCATTGACAATCAAACGCTACCCCACTGCCCCAATATGGTCTTTATATTAAAATTTATTTATAACATAATATATTGTTGCAGATAAATTATTTGGAATGCGTCACATTGTTATATTTCTTTTGTTCCTGGCGACCGTCGTGTCTTATGCGACGAGAGTCAGTATGAGCATTGCTATACTAGGGATGACGAAACAAAACGATTATGGATTTACAGTAAGTACCTCATAAGACTGTTATTTATTTTTAGTACTAATATATTACTTAGTTCTCGGCTTTTTGCTCATGGAATTTATTTACTTCGACAGACGATGACAATGAATGGTGTATTGTCCATGTTTATTTACCTAACATAAAAAATCGGTGAAATGCGTGTCAGATTCACCTACCGAGAGTTACATATTTTCCAGATTGTAAGTAAACGGAAACGGGACTTATTAATGTTGAGACACTAAAGTGTATGCATTCTTTGCATATGCATGTGGTGTATGCATTAATTTTGTATGAAATACTACTGATATAAGTTTGTATTATTTTTCTACTGATATAAGTTTGTATCATTTTTCTATGATAAACTTTAAAAAAATTTGGCATTCAGTTCCACCACTCAACACGTAGTTTTGAAAATTCGACGAAAATTAGGAAATGTAATGTCTTAATATTAAATTTCATCTGCTTTTACCCTACTAACTTAATACTCGTATGTGGATAGGATACAACATGGATTTAAAAAAAAACCTTAATAAAAACTCAATAAATTAATTAATACTAGGTTCCCTCTGCTTACTCTTGTTATTGGCGGGTATCGTGAAACTAAAAACATGAACGTTTACAAACATGAACATTACGTTTACGTTTCGAGCGCTATCTCTCTGCATAAAGATGGCCTTTTTAAATTTTTGTTTAATGTGAAATATAAGGCTTTACATTTTTAATTTATAATATTATATCAATTATTTGACAGGTATTCGACTGGACCAAACCTATTCAAGATACAATCCTATCATCATTCTTTTGGGGCTACATTGTTCTACAGATCCCTGCTGGTATGTTAGCGGGGAGGTTCGGTGGTAGGATCTTGATACTCGTGTCTATGATAGTTACTGGTATGGTCAACATGTTCGTGCCTATCGCAGCGGAAAAAGTGAGTTCAAATTTATTAAAATTTTTATCCATTATAACTATGCAAAAACTATTATATGTTTAAAATTGGAGAGCAGTAAGGAATGTCTGACTATTACTCTAGATTACTCTGCCGGGTACTGTTATGTGGGAGGGCCTGTGATAATGGGGGATTGTAATTTGTACCATTTTACAGATTCGTATGTTAGTATGATGTTATTCTGTCTTAGTGAAAGCCTAAGCCGTGGCGCAGCGTCGGACTATAAAAGTGATGATGGTTGTTGATTCTGTATCCATTTGGCGGAATTAATTATTTTTATTGTCCCGCTTTGTTAACACATTTAACACGACTTATCCCGAGTGCCAAATCTCGAGTGAAAGGACCCCCTTTCACAAAGGGGATTCGAAAGTAGTGTCTTGACAATAGATAGGTTCCAAAAACACGGCTCTTTACTTTATAATAGAGAGAAAGAGAAAAATTATAATAACCCAACTGGTGACTGATAAATTTTACCTCTAATCAGACATTAATATCACGAAACCAATCATTTGTAAGTAAAATGAAAAAATATATAATATATCACATCCGAGCTACGGGCTTCGGACGACAAATTTGTGTAATTTGTAAAGAGATTCCCATCAAGCGTTTTAAATCTTCATTTAACCCTTCTGAGATCTGGCTGACAGAATTGATTGGTACGATTTGTATATAGGTCAAATTTGATGTCAATGATAATTTTGTTTTTTTTGCTTCACTTTTTTGGCTTCTTATGAATGATTTTTAATATGTTAGTATTGCTTTTTATTTGAAATAGCAACACACCATTTTTTTTGTCTCTAACCTTAACGGAGAAACCCTTAAAAATAATTAAGTAAACTATAAAGTTTATTTTCTCGGTATATATATCTATTAAAGATATCTTAACGAAATTTAAATTGAACATGGCTAACTATAAGCTTATTATTATGTATACATTTTGGAGGACGAAATATCTCTGTAGTAACTTTTTCTGCCTCTGTTTCATGCACGAAGCGTGAAGCTAAAAAAAACCCTCATCATATATGACAATAAAAAAGAATACTATTATATTATAATACTTGTGAAATTAAGTACAAATGGTTATATTATAGTTTGTAATCAAATTTCCTAGTCCACAAGACACTAGACCAACAGAAAGAATTGTTACATTCAAATTTTGTATAGAAAATCAAAAACCTGGTTCAACTTCTCCTTCTCGAAAGAGTTTATGCATGCACGTTAAATTTCATTGACTATGTCACAACATATGCCTCTAATAAATAAATGAAACTATTAAATAAATATAATAATAATATATTATTTTTATTTAGTCAAATCTGTAATTTCAGGGTAACTGGCAAGCTGTATGCGCCTGCAGAATTCTGATGGGGCTGTTCCAAGGCATCTTGTATCCAAGTCTTCACGGTATACTTGGACAGTGGTCGCCGGTTAATGAACGAAGCCGGATGGGCACTATTGTATATTCTGGTATAACTATCATTTATTTAAATGTCAACGTAACACAAAAATAAAACTTATGTTATTTATCAGTCTAAATTATTTTTTATTTGGCACATAGATTTTATAATAATATGAATTCGGCAATAATATTAATATTAAAATGAACATAACAAGATCTCTCTTTGGACTTACGAAACGTCTATGTGGACTTAGATTACTTGTGATCGTGTTTTTTTACGTTTTTTGAAATGTTATCTCACATTTAGAAAAGAAAAATATATATTTAGAAAAGCTCCTTAGAACGCCTCCTGGACTGGTTCCAAGAGGTGCAGATTCATGTCCCGCTACGTTTATATTTGTATACGTTTTCTAAATAAGTGTATTACTCGTAATTCCTAAGTCCACACAGACAAAGTCACATGTCCAAGCTAGTTAATAAAACATAAAACACACATAGGACAATGCTTAATTGTATCCATATTCGCTTAATGTTGCCTATATTAAAAATATTACTTATTGTTCTAACATTTTTGTACTTTTATTTTCGGCAGGTGCACAATTAGGAACGATCATAGAAATGATGGTGGCGGGACTATTATCTGGCAGTAGATTTGGTTGGCCTTCAGTTTACTACGTAGCGGGTGCATCGTGTTTTGGCTGGTCTATCCTTTGGTATATATTTGGGGCTTCTACGCCTAGTACCAGTAAGTGGATTAGTAAAGAAGAAATGAAATATATTGAATGTAATGCTGGATCTACTGATATAAGTGAGCAAAAGGTAATTTACACCGTTGGATACTGTAAGAATTATTATTTGGTAAAAGAAATTAATATTTCTTTAATTATTATTTGGCAAATTTGTAAAGAGATCGTCATGGCGCAGAGGTACAAGGGTGTGACTGTAACTTGGCATTACAGGTTGTAGGTTCGATCCTTATACGAGGGAATAAACTATTTATTACTATTTTCATTCCTTCGCTTAGGCAAATGCCCGGTGTTGAGTTCCGCCACTCAACTAGCAATGCCTCGAAAAATCCGGCGGAAAGTTCATACGGTTTTCTAAATATATAGTAGAGTAGGTAGTGGGGAACGGAGTGTCTTAACACTGGGTTCTGTCTGCCTACCCTGATATGTGCGGGATACAGCGTGAAGCTGATTTATTTATTTAAATAAAAGGTAAAAATATTTAGAAAACTGTATAATAATTGTAACACAGCAGGACTTGAATCCGTGCCTCATGGATACAGTCCAACCGCTTTATCAAAGTTAGCTATATGCCCCGATAAATATGTATAATATACATTATTTAACAATTAATTCAAATTGAATCTAAATCTTAATCTTAATGTGGATAAAAAAAACGTTTGAAAAAATGCTAGAAAAATCAATGTTACCATAATATTTAAAATATAATCAAATTGTGTAAAAGTAGTTTAAGTTCAAAATAAGCAATTATTATTCATTTTTTTTATTATAGAAAATGGCAACACCATGGAAAAGTATTTGGACTTCCTTACCATTCTGGTCGATACTACTGGCACATAGCGGCCAAAGTCTTGGTTTTTGGACGCTGTTGACTGAAATGCCCTCGTACATGGATAAAGTACTGGGTGTAGATATAAAGAGCGTAAGTAAACACCTAAATTTAGTAAGGCTTTTAAAATTCAGTATTTTTTTTAACATGACACTGATAATGAACCGTCGTGGCTTAGGGGCACAAGTGTAAACGCTGTAAACGCGACGGTTGGGAGTACAAATCTCACTATGGAGAATGAAATATTAAAAATTTCCATTTTCTGGCTCTGATAATTAATTTGGCGGAAAATGTGGAACAGGGTAACGCTAGGTTCAGGTCAGGAAAATGTGTAAAAATTTTGCTTTATTTGCTAAGGTAAACTTATATTTAAACATATTCCGCCACTCAACACGCCAATGCCTCCGGAATTCGGCGGAGAGCGGGGAACGGAGTATCTTAACACAAGGTTCCCTCTGTCTACACTGCTGTGTGCGGGATAGAGCATGAAGCTGGTTATTATGTTTTATTTTTTTTCCTTTTAATAACAGAGCGGTTTCCTGTCAGCGCTACCATACTTCGCCATGTACGTGCTCAGTTTCATCTTCAGTTGGACTGCTGAGTTCCTGGTCAACAGAAATATTTTGTCTCTTGCCGCGTCGAGGAAAATTTTCAACACTTTTGGTAATGACTGCTGTTTCACTATACGTTATGTTAGTTCGACTTTCGACGATCTGTATATGCTTGTATTTATGTAACGGAATACTTGTTTGTGGCGTTGTAGCTCCCAAATACATGTAACTATTTTGATTTAGCTTTTTTGCTTGATGTACTGCGGTCTAACGCTTGCTTTAAGGAAACATTTTGGCTGTTTAAATATCAGGTATTTTTTAGTTATTTATTCACTTTTAAGACCTCCTTATAGCAGGAATTTTTAATTGTAAATTATTATAAAACTAGCGGCCTGCTCGCGGCTTTGCCCGCTTGAATTACATGATTATTCATTTAGGAAATATAAATATTACAAACAGCCTTAATTATTAATTAATTGATTTGGATAAGTACTCACAATATTATTTGTAAAATAACTTATATTAGCTCCTGTACAGTTTTTAAATTAGTAACATATATTATTAGTTAAATATATAATTGGTATACAGAATATACATAGAAAGCACGTTTTTAGACATTTTTATATAATCTATAAAATAATCAACATTTTCGGGCAAGTTCAAGTCGTACTCATGCCCCGA
>JAAIXJ010000748.1:0-10589 GCA_013403705.1 Heliconius hermathena | reverse complement strand
ATCATTACATTTGATAATCACCGCGTCGAACACTTGAAGGGAATTGTTAAGTTTGATAGTATCTCCTACTATGCCTTCTTCTGTATTCATCAGTCCATAGCCAGCTGCTGTAATTTTGTGACCGAACATCGTTCGATAATCAACAGTACTAAGTCTCCCTAACTCTGAAATTAGCGTTTTTTCCGTTTTAACTAACGCTATATCATTTTTAAGATATATATTTCTTTTTTCTATATTGTCTCTTAACTTAAAGGTAGGATGTAGCATTGTGTCTACTATATCACTTGTATACCATGTAATATTATCTGTTTCGATGACGTAACGGATAACTAGCTTATATCCACGGGTATTCATAATTTTAGAATTTATAACGCTAATACAGTGTCCTGCGGTCAAAGTCCAGGCCGGCGTAATCGCACTGCCGGTACAAAAATACCTGTATTTTTCAATGTTCCGTTTATTTTTATATTTTAATGCCAATGCAACTATATAAGGATATTCTCCTGCATCAGCATCTTGTCCATCAAATACTCTTAATCCCTTAGAATGAACGTTGATGCCATAATCAAATATTATACCAGGAATAATCAATATAATAGCATGTGTAATAAAATTGTTAAATATAATACAACGGTACATATTGGTAACTTTTAAACATGTATAATAAACTTACGAAGTAACACTTTTTATTAAAATATTCACGTATTTCTCTGGTTTTATTGATAACTACCGGCCCACGTGTGGCTACGCTCGCTTGAAATAGCCGAATATTTATTAAAATGTATTTAGGAAAAAACCCATCAAGCGCGAGTCGGACTCGCCCATCGAGAGTTTTCTACTAATTTCAGGATTATGATTGGGAAATATCTTATAGGTTTTGATGATGAATAAAGTAAACAACCTTAAGTTTGCGGGCGTATACCCTTATTTAGTAATTTGGTATGAAATGAGGTAATAAATAACTAATAATTTTTTACTTTTCGGATTTTTACCTTTATTTGTATTGTAAAATCTTACGTCGTCCTAAATTTCATAACTGTGGGACGTACATAGGTTTTGACTAAGTTTAAGTGTTTTGGTAATTGATTAGATTTTTGTATTTAATAAAAAAAATGTTTACTTATTTCACATCTGTATATATTATATATATTAGCGAGAAGAATGCAAGAGAGATCTGAAAAGCTGTTGTGGGAGGCCCAAGGAGGCTTTAGACCTGGAAGAGGGTGTATGGATCAGAGTTGTAAGAGTGACATTATGGGAGATACTATCCCGGTACAATGTGAGCGGACCCTTGCTGCAGGCCGTAAAGTCTTTTTACAGAGATCACTCAGCCTGCGTGCGAGTAGGAGCTGACATGTCGTCTTGATTTGACATCCGATCGGGTGTTTTTTTATTTTATTTATTACTATCAAATATCGATACAAATATAATTTTACAATAATAAGCACTACAAAAAACCACGAAGGTTTGTCTCGAGTACCATAATTCTTCTAAATTATAAATTTAAGTAATATTTCTGTAATAGTGTATTTAAACTCCCCTCATTAATTTTACTTAGTATTTTAGTGTCCAAGTTATTTATTATGTAAGGAACCATGTATGCCCTGGTGCGCTGTCCGTATTTGTTATTAGCTGATAATGAAACTAATTTATTTTGTGTCATATTGCGTGTTGCAATTTTATGAGAAATTTTATTTTGAAACTTCGAGTCAAAATAATTTTCTTTTAATATTGTAAATTTAATTTTATCATAAATGGGAATAACTTGGCAGTATTTAAAGAGAATGTTTTCTTCAGTACTCTCTTGCAGTTTGATTTTTTTTAATATTCTAACTTGTAACCGGTATATGTTTTGTCAGTTCTGCCATAACTACTAAGTCCATATGAAATAATTGAATCAGCTAATGCGTTATAAAGCATTATCTTAGTCTAATATGTTAAACTACTTTTTATAATGAAAATATTTTCCAAAAATGATCTTAGTTTATCACATACATAGTTAATATGCTTATGCCAGTTAAAGTTGTGATTAATTGTTAGCTAAATATTTATGGGATAGTACTACTTCAATTGAAGGACAACCGCAGTGGTTACTGGGGTTGTACAAGCAGCTGTGGGTGTGGGCTATAAGATTACAATTACTATATATAATACTACCCCGCTAGGGATAAAACGTGAAGCTAAGTTATATATAAATCGTAACTGCGCACTTCGAAAGATAGGTATTTCCACATAAATTCCGACTCCCTAAAAATTTCGTGGTAAAAGGTAAGTTATATATTGCTCTACAAATCTCTCATTGAGAAATTTCAAACACTACGTGGTTGCGTGAGAGGGTGACAACTTACATTGGAGAATTCTAAATCTTATTTAGTCTTATTTAATCTAATTTTATATTATAAAAATAAAAATCTAATTTTTTTCTATCATAATACAAACAATAATCTAGTAACAATATCAAACAAAAAAACATTAAAAACTAAAGATTTGGTCAATTCAATATAACAGTTGTTTAATATAACTTTGTTTGAAAGTAGCAATTTTGTCGAACAACATTATATAATTTTTTTATTGTATCAAAAAGCAACATGTAGCCTACATGTTGCTCCACAACCCTTTCTACATTTTAATGTTAGTCCCATAATAATCGATTCAGCTGGTCCGGAGGTTAGCCCAGATAAACAAAGAATTTTTTTTTCAGCTTTACGCTATATCTAATATCCCGCATACAGCAAAGGATGTAGAGGGTTTTCCCCACTTTCCGAGCAATTTTCGAGGTCTTGCAATAGATGTACATTGGAAGATGTAGTATGTTGATGGGTGTTTGTCGATAGAGCGATATCATTAGTAACAGTAGATTGAGAAACCGCATGCAGCATGGTAGGCAGAGGAAACTTAGTGTTAAGGTATCCCGTTCTCCACTTACCGCCAATTTTTCGAGGTATTGCGTATTGCCTTGGTGTCAGAGTGAAAAAATTAAAATATTAATAAATAATAATTAATTCCCTCGTGTCAGATCGAACAAACAACCGTCGCGTTACAGTCACAAGTCTTGTTCTTCTGAGCCACAACGGCTTCAATTAATATTTTAACAATATTTATAAAGTTATTTTTAAGAAGAAGGCAAGGGGTTAACTGGTTGAGGCCAGTCGTGGCACAAGGGCACACAGTGTGACTGACAACCGACTAGTTGTGGGTTCGATCCCCACTCGAGGAGATGGAATATTTACTTAAATTTATATTTCACTCTGGAGTGGAGGCAAAGCGCAGCGTTAAGTTCTGCCACTCAACACGCAATGCCAGCAGAGTTCGGCAGAAAGTGGAGAACAGAGTGTCTTAACACTAGGTTCCCTCTACCTACCCTGCCGCGTACGGGATACAGCGTGAAGCAGAGAAGGTGTTAAAGAAATGCTAACTGTCTGGCAATGGGCAACGTCATTTCTAATATTACTCTCACAAAATTTAAAAAAAATCATAGTAGATAATATTCACTACAAGCTTTATTTAATTTAACGAAAGTTAGGTACTATTTTGTGGGTCTTAGTTACCTAATAACTCCCGAAGATATTACCACTCAAACTCCTTTATTATCTCTATATTTATTAAATATGAAATTTCTTTTTAAATATTACTTACCCTTACGTAAAGTTGTCATGGCAGAAATTTTAAATTTGCCAAAAACTGCGGCCATATAAATCTAAGGCAAAACATGTTAAATAACGAAGAATTGTAATATCACATTGCAAGATATCTAATTGTTACCTGAAATGTAAAAGTATTAACAAGTCATAAGTGATGGTGCAGCTTTAAAGTTGTTAATGCACGTATCAAATGTGATACCCAGGATGAAATTGAGTGCTTATCATCTCAATAGCATCCCATTCATAATGCTGAGGAAATCATAAAACGGATGACCAGCTTGGATCTGTCTTTGATATTAGTTAGGATATCAGACCAATAAGAAGTCAATAAAAAGTCCTCGAGTTAACTTCCATATTAATGTAACAATACTGCCGCTATAAAATGTTTTATAGAGCTCAGAGTAGAGTTCAGGAAATCATGGGGCCGCAGATCTGAGTATATGGTTTGAATTTCAGCTTGATATCTCCAAGCGTTCCTGAGATTAAGCCCAACGCCCAGCGTTGAGTTCAGGAAAGTGAGGAACTGAGTGTCTTACCACTGGTTTTCCTCTGTCTACCCTGCTTTTACAGGATACAGCGGAAAGCTGATTTTTCTTATTTTTAATTTATAGTTAATACGATGACGTTGGACATAAAAAGCAAATAAATTATTAATTATTATTATTTCTTATCTTATTAATAATCCAATTAACAAAAGGACTGAGTGGTGTTACTATTGCCGCAAAATTTGATGTTTCCATCGTGTTGCAATTTTCATTGTCACCAGCCGTTAGAACTGCTATAATACCAGTTTGATGAATGACGGGCCCTCCTGAATCTCCCTTACAAGATGTTGCAGGTTGATTACACTCCCACGACAAACAAAACGATGGGCGAACAATATCTTTTGTATGCGAACATTTCACAACTACAGCTGTATATACTTGAAGTGATCTATTAAGTGAGAGAACATCGTCTACGCCATTTTCTGAATTCATTAATCCAAATCCAGCTGATGTAACTTTATGTCCATATAAGGTTAGATAGTCGACTGGACTGAATTTTCCTAACATTGAAACTGTTGCATAATTTGTTTTCAGCAAACCTATATAATTCATCACAGTCAATTGATTTAGCTTTATAGTTCTCACTTTGTAGCCAGGATAACGTTGAGTGCTTATTACATCAGTAGTAATCCATTCTTGATGGTTTTTTTCTGAGGACATTGTATAATGAATTACTAGCTTAGCTCTAGGAATATTAAGATGTAGAATATCAGAAGAAATCCTTTTTACCATTTCAACACAATGCCCTGCAGTTAAAGTCCATACTGGCGTTACAATGCTGCCGCTACAAAAAGGCTGATAGGATTCAAACTGTGTTCCTTCGTTAAATTTAATGGCAAGAGCCACTATATAAGGAAATTCACCGAGAACAGCATCTTGTCCTTGAAAAACTCTTAAGATTTTCGAAATAACATGTGTAGCAGTGAAATAGTACACACAAAAAACGATACAAAATAATGTTGAAATATTTCCAAACATAAATAATAAAACAGTTTGATCGTTTTGTATGATTGTGTATGATTGTGTTTGATTTTGATTAAAAAATAAACTAGTTTACTATCGATAAAACATGCAATCGTAATCGTGTTATAAACATTATTACGATTAAATTGGGATATAATTACAATCCTAATATAATTGCATCCCAATTCTACACTATATAACTTAAAAGTCGAAAAAATTATAAGGCCTTATATAGGCCCTAAATTATAGCTTTGAAATAATTTAATATATAGCATTTAAAATTCATCCGATTTTCCGATTTCATTTCTCAACTAGCGGCCTGCCCGCGGCTTTGCCCGCATGATTTACATGATTATTTATTTAAGAAATAGAGATATTACAAACAGCCTTAATTATTAATTAATTGATTTGGATAAATATTCACGATATTCTTTGTAAAATAACTAATATTAGCTCCTGTACAGTTTTTAAATTAGTTACCTATATTATTAGTTAAATATATAATTGTTACACAGAATACACATAGAAAGCATGTTTTTAGGCATTTTTATATAATCTATAAAATAATCAACATTTTCGGCCAAGTTCAAGTCGTACTCATGACCCGAAAGTTTCGTACCAGTTTCATGAATGGAGTTACACCAAAAGAATAACTTATTAAAGTTGTCATTTTATATCAAATTAAGTACACACTAAAATTTGTACCTAATGGTTTTTTACTGTGACACAAATACAATAAATTATCAAAATAATTTAGAAGATAGATTTTTTTGCGCTCTAAGGGAATATAGACTTCAGGTTTTTAACCTTAAATAAGATTCCCTCTTGTAAAAATAGTCTTGACAGGCGGAAAGACAGACAAATAATAATTTATTTAATAAGTTATCTTATTAGGATTTTGAGGTATGGACTTTAAAATACCCTTAGCATATACATGAATGCACAGGTGCAATAGTGCAATGTCGGTAAATGTCGCTTGTAAGTTGTGATATAATACTGCGGGACATTTTTATACACTGTTTCAGAGCATTTTTTTTGAGATACAATTTTTTAGAGGTTGCTCCCAAAAGTTATTAACAACATAAACGAACGAACGGATTGAAGAACCTATTCAAAGAAATATCAAGTAAAAATATAGAGTATTTACTCGATATTTCTTTGAATTTTAAGTCAGTCTTTATCACTGTTTTAAAAAATTACGACTTAAGCGAAACTGTTACTAAGATAATCTTTACCAACAATTCAATTTTGTTTACTTTATAGCTAGTATTTTATCACCCCATAGTTCATAATAAACTACTTATTTTTGAGCGCATAATCTTAAGGCGTAGGGGAGAGGGGGGTAGCTTAGAACAGGGGCACCTTTGAAAACATGTGTTAAAAGAGCTATTTAAAATAGCTATATAAAAGAAATTTTGTTAGATTTTTTTTGAGTAGTGGCAACACTAATCTGCCCACATGTCACTTGTCACCGCTGATATATGAGAACCAGTTGTTGAGTTACGAGGAGTGTTTGATTTTGAGTAAAATTTTATGCATTTTTAAATAAACGCGTAAGGATCGCAGGGATCCAATTCAAGGTATATGGTTTTATTTTTTCCTCTTTTAGTTAGATTGTTTCATATATCATGCAATAAACTAGAAATCACTACTATTTTTTTTAACTTTTACTTGAAAAAAAAACGTTTGTAATTTTTTAATTACCACTGAGGCAGCTTTGAACAACATAAAGGGGGCAGTTTTGAATATTATTATATGTAAAAAAATACCGCGAAAGAAAAACAAAACTATACTGAACTTTTCTTCACAAGAAACTGACTCAAAAATGCATTTGGAATCAGAAGAGGAAGTGACAATTTACTGTGAAGAGAATGAAGATACTGAAATCTGTGCGTATGAAGACTACGGAGTGGAATTAGACTACAACTTAATAAATATTGGAGACTTCGTTTTAGCGAATGTTTCATTATCTGTAAATAGTAAAAAAGTAGGTTGTATATTTTTTTTTTCTTTCCTGAGAAAGAGGACAAGTGCTACGTTAGTTTACTTGAGGTTACAAAAGTCTTACGTAGACTAGACTTGAGGCCAGATATGGCGCAGCGGCACGAAGTGTGACTGTAAAACCGACTGGTTGTGGATTCGATCTCCACTCTAGGAGATGAAATATTTACTTAAATTTATTATACATTTATATTTATTTAGTTGAGTTCTGCCACTCAACACGTAATGCCTCCAGAATTCTCTTCGTCTTAACACTAGGTTCCCTCTGCCTACCATGCTGTGTGCGGGATAAAGCGTGAAGCTGATTTTTTTTTCTTACGTAGACTACTTTCCCCAATTTCAGTTACTGGTTACGTCAAGTACTACATCCATGTTTTCCTTTAAATTTAATTTTTCTAAGTTTAAATTAGGGTAGTAAGCTGTTTATTTCAAAATATTTTGTTTCATTTTCATTATATTAGATTTATTCT
The DNA here is from genome assembly GCA_013403705.1 of Heliconius hermathena. Taxonomy (NCBI): domain Eukaryota; kingdom Metazoa; phylum Arthropoda; class Insecta; order Lepidoptera; family Nymphalidae; genus Heliconius; species Heliconius hermathena. The sequence continues at coordinate 2,969 of JAAIXJ010000748.1, read as the reverse complement.
ATGATTGATCCCATAATGTTAATTACTTCTACGAAGCCAAAGTTACTTTTTGTTTGTTCATTTTTTAAAGTCTATTAATATTAAGACTTATGTTAATATATTTAACACTAGTACTAGTACAATCACAATATTAAACTAGGTATATTATTCTTTTAAGTTAACATGGTACTATAATATTTGATCTCCATCGTTTCTTATGTTAAGTTTATTAATAAAATTACTTAAAAGTTTCCTAAGCCTTTTAATTTCACTGAATTCAATGATAGTTCAAAACTGCCCCATATATGTTCAAAGCTACCCCGCAAGGGGGGCAGCTTTGAACATTTGACTACTGCTACTAAAGTTGATATTGCACCTTTAACTTATATATTTTTCTACATATGATGCTACGATTGTGTGGAACAATAATTGGACTAAGCATTGTGGAATAGTAAAGAAGTTAAAAACTGTAGAATTTTTAGATATGACACAAAGTTTAAAAATCGTTCGAATGTGCCCCCCTCTCCCCTATATTCGGGGCAGTGTTGGAAAATGAGTAATGGCGAACTCGGTACGAGCTCTATCACATCTATTATATAAAATAACTGTCATATCTATTATATAAAATATATAAAACTGTTATAGCAATTAGCAAGTTTGTCGAACTAAGTATTTTAAATTAATATTACGTTTTTTTATTTATGAACTGATTGTAATAAAAGAAACACTAAATGTTAACGAAAGGATTTGGAGATTAGTGTGATCAAACAATATTTCTAATTTTGTGTCTGTTTGTCTGTCTGTTTGACAGACAAACAGACACAAAAAATTTAAAATATTCCTTTGAGTTCTATAACATTGCCCCCAATAATATATTTTCTTGTAATTCTCCATGTACAGACACCGATCAGTTAACAAAAATACAATGTATTAATAAAATAAATATAAAACACACCACCTCCATGTAAATGACCTACACTTTGTTATGGCAACGTGTAATGTACGCGTCAACTGGTTCTATAGCTTACATTATTATTACGTGTCTCTAATTTGTTTAGCAATCCAATTGAGATAAGGACTTATTGGTGTTATTATTCCCGCAGTATATACTTTTTCCAGCGTATCGCAAGGTTCATCGTCACCACCTGTAAGAACTCCTATGATACCAGTTTTATGAATGACAGGCCCTCCTGAATCTCCTCTACAAGATTTTGCAGGCTTGTTGCACTCCCAGGACAAGCAAAATAATGGTCTTATAGTATCATCTACACGAAAATCTTCACATTTCACAATTATCGCTTCATATATTTGAAGCGTTTTATTAAGTGATAGAGCATCATTTACGCTTCCTTCTGATTTGGTCAATCCAAAACCAACTGTTGAAACTTTGTGCCCATACAAAGTGCGATAGTCAACCGAACTTAATATTCCCAGCACTGAAACTATAGCCTTACTTGTTTTCAACAAACCTATATCATTAATTATAGTGAAATGGTTATTTTTTAAGTTTATGCTTCTATAACCAGGAAACAATGCAGTGTTTGTTATATCGCTAGCATCCCATTCATGATGTTTTTTCTCTGAGTTAATTGCATAGCGAATGACCATCTTAATTTGGCCTGAGATATTTGAAACAATAGGATCACTGCGTATAAATTCAATACAATGTCCTGCAGTCAATGTCCATACTGGCGTAACAATACTCCCGGAACAAAAAGATTGATATAGTTTTGATTGTGTTTCTTTACTTATTTCCATAGCTAGAGCAACTGCGTAGGGAAACTCTCCGGGAACAGCATCTCGTCCTTGAAAGATTCTTAACGAATCAATATTGCAACGTATAGATTGCAAATAATAAATATAAATAATAAAAAATAATGTAGAAATATTTCCAAACATAACTAACAAACCTTGTGAACACAACTTGATTTAACAATAAATTATTAAAATGTATTTCTTCATATTATTATCGTTTTGCTGAAATCCATAAAATATGCAACATGTATTATTACTATAAAAGCTAGAAATTGTTTTTTTTTAGTAAATTTATAAGAAAAATATATTTCTGGTTTGTTTGTATTGTATATTTTACACTAAAATATCATTTTTATAATGAATTATAATTCATATTTTATATTTATTTAATTAACAATTCAAATATTTTTTTTTAATTTTATTTTTTAGAACTATAATTTCTATTTCTTCAAAATTCAGCTCAATTTCTTAAATTTTTGATATTAATTACCATATAATTTTATTAATTATTATAATTTTATTAATTATTATTAAAATAATTAAAATTATATACTAAAATTTATATGTAAAATAAATAAAAAATAAAAAATTGTGTAAAATATAAAATTTTTAATTACCTCCCCGAACACTTCATCAATAAATTATTTAATAATGATGCTTTAGTTTGTGATGTTTCTAGTGGTAAGAATCATTTATCTTTGTAATCGTGAGTCACCCAAAATCTTTTAGAGGTTCAGAGGTAGCAGTGTTAATAAAGTTAATTTGCAACACATGAGTCTTATATAATGCTATCAGAAGGTATTTTTCTAATAAGATATTTGCCATCAGAAGTTTATTTAAACAACTGAAACTCAACAATATTACTTTGTCATAACTCAAACCTCTTCTGAAGAAAAGCCAAGAGCGCGTCCTATCTTCCTCTCCACTATAACTGTCTAATGTCGTTAGTTATAATAAAAGGAAGGAAGCGCAAGGGCATCGTCCCGCCCCTACATCGTGAATTCCTACCAGAGTACTGCAACGTTTTTGTTGAACTCTCCGGAACGTTTGTGTATGATCTTTCTGAAACTCTTATTTATATTATTAATACTGTATGTAACTCTTAATGCTGTTTGTAACTCTTATTTATTTATTTATTTATTTATCAGGCAAGCCAACGTACCATACAAATAATACAAGAACTTCAAAAAAAGTATAAAAATATAAAAATATTTTACATTGTACATCACACTTAC
>JAAIXJ010000833.1:49920-64055 GCA_013403705.1 Heliconius hermathena | reverse complement strand
GTAACTCCACCAATTGTTACAATCAAAACTTATTCTTATGTTTTAGTGATATGTGAACCCATCCATTCTCATAATCACGTATATCAGTAACATCAACTTTTATAATGGTTACAAATATAAAAGTTGATGTTACTGATATACGTGATTATGAGAATGGATGGGTTCACATATCACTAAAACATAAGAATAAGTTTTGATTGTAACAATTGGTGGAGTTACAAATGACGAATAAGTTTTGATTGTAACTATGATGAATAAGTTTTGAATATATGATGAATAAGTTTTGATTGTAACAATTGATGGAGTTACAAATGACGACCGGAATAAGTTTTGATTGTAACAATTGATGGAGTTACAAGTGACGAATAAGTTTTGATTGTAACTATGATGAATAAGTTTTGATTATATGATGAATAAGTTTTGATTGTAACAATTGATGGAGTTACAAATGACGATCGTAATAAGTTTTGATTGTAACAATTGACGATCGTAATAAGTTTTGATTGTAACAATTGATGGTCGTAATAAGTTTTGATTGTAACAATTGATGGATTCACAATCGTATAGATTTATGAGTAAATGATGAGAATGGATGAATTCATTATTGGAACATTTATAAATGATAATTGATTCAAAGTTTTTAAAGTTTTTTTGTAAACACATGTATTAAATAGTTATAAATAATTATTGTAAATCTAGCCTCCATGCCGAGTGTTAGGCTTAACTACGTGCATGAGGACATGCACGAAGTCAGGATGGTCGAGTGTTAGGTTTTGAAAAAAAGAGGGTTGTTGATAAATAAATAATGGTATAAAATCGACCAGTGTTAGGTCTTGTAAAAATAAAGAGGGTAGTTAATAAATAAATAATGTATAAAAGCGGTACACATCGTATTGGAGGGGCAATTCCCGAAACGGCATCGAGGCTAGATATAGTACCACTGGTGAAGAGATAAATTGGAGGAGTTCATAAGATAAAGTGAGTTTTATTGTTTTATTATATAAATTTAAGTAAATATTTCATCTCATCGAGTGGAAATCTAACCCACAACCAGTCGATTTTACAGTCACACTTTGTGCCGCTGCGCCACGACTGGCCTCACTGAACTGACTCACTGAATATATTGTTGTATGTTTTATTCTAATTTTCTTAAACTTTCTACGAATCCTGCGAGTTAGTTAGTTAAAAGGTATGCTCCTACCATCTTTTTCACTTTTTTTACCAAAAAAATATATATATGTAGTAAATGATTTTTAATAAGAGTAGGTATAAGATTTTCAACGTAGTGTATGTAGATGGATGGTAACGTATGGCTTAGTGATTAGAGCGCTTGGACGATTACCAAGGGTTAAATTTCTTAAATATATTTTTCTCACCTGAATGTGCAATAACCCTTATAAACTGTTCGCTGGTATATTATGTGTTCATATCTGAATAAATCTAGGAAACATGTTTATTTAAAAAAATATTCTATGTAGTAATTTCAAGTATTTTTTAATTTTTTTATGGATTTTCTTAAAGTAAGTATATGTATAGTAAAATTTTCAAGCTACATGCTAAAATTTTGAAGAAATGAAAGTATATATAATATACAGCAAGCAAGCGTTTGCGCTCCTTTTACGGGAATAGCATATAGGCAAAAATATTACAAACCCATACCTAAGAAAAATAATAAAGCTACCTCAACAGTTTAGACGTAGGATTTTTTTTCATTTCACGATGTTTAATCTTTGCTGTGATGCAGTTACGAATAAATACAAATAACTGCCACTTTTCATTCTCTAAAAACATACTAAAACGAGAAAAGAATATCTCTCGTTCCATTTTATGCAATTCAACATCGCCGCCATTACCTACGACTCGATTTCGTGAATGTGGCGTGTGCGGCGTTATAGCTTTGGTAGGTTTGTGTCTGTGTGAGTCTTTCTACTAATGGCGTTTTATTTTACAATGATAATTTTATTAATTATTTTGCTTAAAAACATCGCTTTTTCATTTTTGGAAAGTCTCTTTTGTTTTAATTGTATTAGGTTTGAGTAGTTAAAACTGTGGTTTTATTTAAGATGGTGTTGAAAAAACACTCTGTATATGTTTTTTAAATTTGAATTTGAGTGTTACAATTTATATGTTAACTATTAAATTTAAATATTCCTTACTGATGTGTTATGTTATGAAGTAAAATAAAAACCAGTTAGGTGCGAGGCTGACTCACCCACTAAAGGTTCCGTACCAATTTCAGGACGGTAGGTGAACGGGAACCTATCGTCGGGAAATATAACTTTGCGGGCATACATTTTGTACACTCATTTTGTATGGAATGAACTACAAATATGATTTGATAATTATAATGAATACAATCGATGCATACATGTCTTTTGATTGCGTTGACTTACGGGTTTGATTTTTTTTTACTCAAAACATAATAGCAAAATACGATTTATAAATTAGTGTAAATTTTTAAAAGTATAAATATCTATCTGTATCTACTTTAAATAATGAGAAGATGTAAGAGCTAAAGATTTCCAAGCACTTAATTTCCATCATTAAATGAATCGTGTACGTTGGCATTGCGTCTAATGTTTTCTACAGACTGAAAGTTTCAACTACTGTACCATAAAGTGTTTTATATGATTGTTGTAGTCTTAAAAGCATTTCGTAAATCTCAAGCAAAACTTAAAGAAGCTTAGACAAAAATATGTTTCATGTATGCATTTATAATTTTTTTCCTAATATTTTTAATGTATCAAGCTCATATCAGGGTTGGTAGAGGGATCCTGGGAACTTAATATTAAAACACTACGATCTCATTACGACACTACTGTTCCCCACTTTCTACCGAATTCTAAACGCATTGCGGATTAAGTGACGGAACACAACGCCCCGCGTTGCCTCGTTACAAGAGCAAGGAAATAAAAATATTAAGTATTGCATTTCCTTAAGTGGGAATCGAACACGTAACCATGCACCACGACTGATTATATTAAATGTAGAATATTATTTTAAGTATAAAACTATTATGCAAATAATATATAATATTTATATACTACTTAAATATCCAACTTTCTAGCTAATACTTTAATAAAAATGTTAATTCAGTAAGTTCAGCAACAATTAAAATGAATGTGCTTTTTGCATACCGCTGGCTTGCAAACATTAATTGGACATCAAAAAGTGTAATGCAAGTTAGTTAAACAAAATATTTATTTAGAAAACAGTTTCCAGGAGGCGGGGGTTCGAGTCCCGCTACGTTCAAATTTTTATATGTTTTCTAAATAAGTATTTTTCTTTCCTAAGTGTGAAATAACACTTTAAAAAAATGTTTAAAAAAGTTAGTTAAACGTTATACGCTTGTTACAATTTATTTATGTTGTTAGCATCTCTGTAGGGAGATTATTATAAATTTCCCTTACGGAAAGATAATTACTTAGAATTATCGTTTGGCAAGAGAGAATGCTATTTATTAAATATTTTTAATCCTGGTACGTTCAAATTTTTAAACTTTTTAATAGTTAAACGCTTTTAATAATAATAGATTATACTAATTCAATACGAAGATATAATATGTTGTTGTCTTATTACTGTATAATTTTTAACATAATACGGTTACACGATATATCACAGGGGACCTAGTGTTAGGATACTCCGTTCTCCATTTTTGCCTCGTAAAATGCCTCCAATTCTGGAGGCATTTTACGTTGAGTGGCGGAACTCAACACTGCGCTTTGTTTTAATATCAGAACTAAGAAATGAAAATATTAAATATTTAATTTCCTCGAGTGAAGATCGAGTCCGCAACTTGTGCTTCTGCGCCAAGACTGGTCTTTTATATATTTCATACTGATGCAATCCGAAGATAGTAACTATATTAACTTTAACAAATATATAAATTTTATTTAATATTAGCTTAATAAGTAAAGAGGACGACAAAAATTATTTTAACTTTATAATAATTACAGTAAAAAAAAAACAATATTCCTAGCTTAATTAATCAATTTCACAATGAAAAATATAAGAAAAACTTTTCAAATAATTAATTTAAGAAACGCTTATTAAATATTTTTACTAATATAAATAAAAACATAATTAAAATTTAATTGAAAAGATAAGAAAGAAACTTATATAAAAGGTCTTTAAAAAGTTTGATTCACTAATCGTTACAGTACTTCGAACAGTTCTATATCTTGGATTGGATTGCCGCATTCAAATGCTTCCCATCACGATATCCTATTAGATTTTATTTCCCCTTGTTTGAAACTTAAGCCGAGTCACATTGGTTTTAAAATACTTCGAATTTGGTAGTAGATATGTGTGGTAGTTGCAGCATGAAAGTTTATTAGCTTTACGCTGTGTCCCGCACACAGCATGGTAAATACCAGCAGCAGGGAACCCAGTGTTAGGACACTTTGTTCCCCATTTCCCTCTTAATTCTGGAGGCATTGCTTCATGAGTGGCGTAACTCAACGCCACCTTTTTCCTCGACACGAGAGCGAAAATACTGAATTTTTTATTTCCTCGAGTGGAAATTCAGACCACAACATGTCGCGTTTACTCGCTTATGCCCCTGCGGCATGAAAGGTTAACTCTAGATTTTAATTTCTTTGACTTTATATCCCGCAATGCATCGTACAAAACCTTTCAGAACTAATGTGAAATATTGTGTACTAGCTTTCGGAATTCAACTCCATACTTTGTCATGTCAATCAGGAAAGGAAGTATTTTTTTTAATATATAATATTATGAAAAAGATCGGGTGATCACCGACGACCCATGACACCGTGTCATGGGTCGTCGGTAACATCATATTATTGATTGATTTATTCCCAAAGGGGATTTTTAATATAAATTAATAGACAGTCATGGAGTGGGCCAGTACATTATAATTTTTGGCTCTCAATCCCATTCAGGGCTTCAAATATACCTACATATAAATAGATATTTTAGAATCACAAAATAATTATGTATAATTATTGAAGCAACATAAAAGTAGTATTTAATTTAGATTATTACATTACTTTTAAAGGTTTAATTTTTACTATATATTATAGCCAAATTATTCCTTAACATTAATGCATGCATGCATTAATTTTCCTGTAATAATGACCACATTTGCATACATTGTGGTTATATTTCAAACCACATCATTACATAAAATATAAAGCAAGATAGCATGACGAGTGTTTCATATATTATATCATTCGTAATAGTTCAATAAATCAAGGTAAAATACTCTTTGCGGTACTAAAAATCACCTCACTTTTTGTGTCATCAACTAGATTCCACTCTGCACTTTAACGTTCTCGAGACGCTAGGAGGGTTGACACCGCTTCCGTATACAAAGTGCTAAAAATTATAAACTTTTTGGCTGGCGGCAGGGAAGGCAGGGGGAACTTAATATCAATTGAGAAACTTTCAACAATTTGCAATTTTTGTCCAATTTTAGCGATATTGCGTGTTGAGCGCAGAAGCCCAATCATGCGCTTTATTTTGTTATCACAGCGACGAAATTAAATTAGTTCCAATGTTTACTTTACATTATAATAATATACTCATACTGAGTATATTATTATAATGTAAAGTAAAGTAAATTCTTCATTGTACACCGATTATTATAACATTACAAGGATGTTCCTAATTATTGATATGATAGTCTCAATCTTCTAGGCAACCTTGGGGAAGAGGAGTAAATGGGAAGACCTATTTAATTCATTATCGGTGCACTGAGTGCATATAAATACAAAAATACATACACTTATGAAAATAAACCTACATGCGTACAATCAAATATACGAAAAGTAACTAACTAACAATTCTTTCTAATACAATATTTAATAATACTTCTAAATAGACCTAAAATTAAACATTTATATGTAAGCAAAATGTTAAGCAAATAGAGAGATACTAATTTCGTAACTTTAATTCGGTTATCTCAAGCGAAATGGGTTGATAACTGTATTTCCGGTCACGACTGTGGGTTGTCTAATGTTTCAAATTATGGAATAATTTAAACGAGAAGTTTGAGAAATTTATACGGTTACTTTAGTGAAATTTTTATCTGTTCATTTATTTCTATTAATTTGTATTAACAATTACAAAATGAAATGAAACCACTTTAAATGAAACCACGGTCTTAACTACTCTCTAAAAGCCTAACACAATGTTTTTTTTTTCTCTAAAAATGAAAGAGTGATTTTTTCAAATAAAATAAATAATAAAATTATTGTTGTAATATAAAACGCCATTTGTCAAGAACGACACACGAGCACTTAAACCTATCAAAGGGAAACCGCCGCATACGCCTCATTTCGAAATCGAGTTGTAGGTATTGGCGGCAAAGTTCAAAGTTGTTTAACCGTTTGTGGTAGGTATTATCCCACCCAAAACAAAAATGTGAAAGGCTGCCAAGTTCGATAATATGGGAATGCTTCACCTATAAAAGAAGTGAGATCTGAATAAGTACCAAGTTCCATACACATATCTCAGTTAACAATAGTTACAGGAATGCACACTTAATTTTCCGCAGTTTGGAAAGTCGCACGAAAACGAAAGTGAAAAACGCAATGAGTCTAGTATATAATTTTCTATTAAAACTTGCCCTAATAAAAGAAAATTATATACTTGTTTTAAATCTACTAAACGTTGTAGGTTTAAAACAAGGTGTGCTTGCGGAAAATCAAGTGTGCATTCCTGTAACTATTTTTAACTGAGGTATGTGTATGGAACTTGGTACTTATTCAGATCTCACTTCTTTTATAGGTGAAGCATTCCCATATTATCGAACTTGGCAGCCTGTCACATTTTTGTTTTGGGTGGTATTTCATTTATTTTTGTAAGGTTGTTTATTTTATTTTTTTCTTATGATTAAGTTAGTTAAGGAAATGTCTCATTTATCCTATCTTTCAGATTTTTGAATATGCACTATGCTTCTTACAAAGAAATGAACTAGATTAACTAAATGGACTAGATTAACCAACTGACTGACGTGACATGTTATTATATAATACGAGGAGTGTAGGCACCGAGGCGGGGAAGGACTCGTATCACTATACTTATTTTATTCGGGATCGATCGGGCAGCACGAATATGATCTTGATGTTGATATTATAATCCTATTTTACAATTAATTTTTAAGTAATTTATACGTATACAATAAATAATCTCCGTACACCTATAAAATGTACCTACTTACAAATAGTTAAAACAACAACGTCTTTAGTTGTTACCTAAGTAAGTATGCTACCTACCAGCATTATAATTGGTCGCCTATTGTGTAGCCTAGAATAGGCAGTGCAGTGCAGCGGCATCTTCACTATTAGCTAATCTTTGATAGGCAGTGTAGTGCAGTGGCATCTTCACTATTAGCTAATCTTTGATAGGCAGTGCAGTGCAGTGGCATCTTCACTATTAGCTAATCTTTGATAGGCAGTGCAGTGCAGTGGCATCTTCACTATTAGCTAATCTTTGATAGGCAGTGCAGTGCAGTGGCATCTTCACTATTAGCTAATCTTTGACCACACTATGATCGTGAAACCGCCGCGTCTGTCCAGCAGTGGACGTCTGCCGAGCTGACGAGTGGCTAAGTAAAATATCCGAATCCGACCGACACCTTTATTTTCTTGAATTTTTAACCGTGGATTTAGCGCATAGGTATTAGTTTGGTAGTGACCCTGCTTTGCACGCCGTATGTCGTCGCGGGTTTGATTCCCGCGACAGACAAACACAGAGGTTTGTCTTGTGTCGGGCGCATTTATCAATAATCTATATGGGTATACATGTAGGTACCAACTTAAATAAGTACTTACTTATTATGTATTCATTTTCGCTCCATACTTATAGTGGATCAAAGTTACACATTCGTTATTTTCGAAAGTGACTCACACTTGGCCGTTTTCAGATTTTTACTTTACTTTGACTAAATACAAACCTTCGTAACCAATTTCAGGTCGGTACGACCATTCAAAGATATATTATATAAATATAGATAAATTTAGTTCGTTTTAGTTCCTTAGAGGTATAAATTTACACCTTCATTATTTTTAAAACTGACTCACACTTGGCCATTTTCAGATTTTTCCCTTTACCTTGACCTAAAGACCTACCTCCATGCCAAATTTCAAGTCAATACGACCATTGGAAGTGGTCTAGGTTTTTGATGAGTGAGTCAGTCAGTCAGTGAGTGTATAGTAAAAATAGCGATTTTCTGACGTCAATATCTCAAGACCTACAATAGGTATATTAATGAAATTTTGTATTTTAGATAAGTAAGGGGGTCTCAACAGATACTAGAAATTTGATATGCGTAAATAAAATGGATTTTGAGTTATAGGGGGTCGAAATTAGCCCGAAATGGTTCGTGTAATATAACCCACGGCCGGTGTGTCGCTCGAACTTGGCGGACACACTGCCGTGTGTCTAGATGTAGTAGTATGTAGTAACGTTATTGGTATCTAAGCGTAACTACGTCACACGAAATGCGGTATGGATAAACATTGTGAAAGGAAAAAAAATCCTACGTCTGTTGAGGTATCTTGATTATTTTCTTAAGGTATGGGTTTAAAATATTTTACCCAGTTCCCGTAAAAGGAGCGCTGACACTTCCATATTGTATAATACTCGAGGCAATAGTGGCGCAGGTGCAGAAAGTGTGTCTGTTGACACGATTGTGTAGTTGTGGATTCAATCCCCACTCGAAGAAACGAAATATTTATTTAAATTTATATTTCTATTTCTTGGCTCTGGTGTCAGGACAAAGCGTGGCGTTGAGTTCCACTACTCAACACGTAATGCCTCCAGATTTTTTATATTTAGATTTTTCAAAATTGTGATAAAAGTAGAGAACGGGGTCACAAATTTTGTTAGTATCTAAGAAAGATTTGCATTTTTTTCAATGACGGCTTTACAGACAACCATTTATTTTTATATGTTAATATTGCGTGGTTATTTAATTACATCAATAAACTATTTATTACATTGGTTAGGTATTATTAAATTAACAAATGACCACACAGATGATTTTGGTTGTGGTTATGATGTTATTGGCGTGAGGTTAATATGTATTCATCGGAAATATAATATCATTTAAGGTGTTCTCAATAATGTCTATAATTTTAGGTTTTCTGAAATAATGTCTATCTTGTTTCTTAGAAAATTTCTTTAATTTATTTCTTTTTTAGCCGTAATAGTTTTCGCAGTATCTAAATAATTTGTACATTTTATTTCTCTATATTTTTTTAAATCGCAATGTAGACAAGAGCAATCTATAGTTAATACACTCTTTTCCGTAGTTTCGACCCAATCTTCGAGAAAGTGCGTGTTGAGTGGCGGAACTCAACGCTGCGCTTTGACTTCTTATGCCAGAGCGAGAAAATAAAATATTAAATAGGCCACCTAAGCTTTATTTATAATTTATACTAGTTGTAAACGGTTTCTTAGGGGTTCCACATTATATACTCATGTCTTTTTTTGTTATAAATCTCTCACTATCATTTTTGAGTAAAGAGCCCTATTATAACTTTTTACAGCTGGTCTATAAAAAAATGTTTCGACAATATAAATAAAAAATCCTTCAAGGATTTTTTATCTCACAAAAATTATCAGACCCACCAACTTTTCAAGCTAAATTTCAGTGTCATTTATTACAGTATTTCTATTTACAGTTAGCGATATTATATTGTATCGGCGATCTCTACAAAAAATGCAAATCATAGAAAAAAAATAACTACATTACTATTGTTATATGCAGTTTTTTAATTTTCATCAAAATCAGCTCAGAACAGAAGCGATTTTCAGAACTTTTTTGTCTTTTCTAAATTTTCTTTTGTACAAACCTTGACGCAGCTATAACTATACAATATATGTATACCAGTAACTCACTTACCTGTTCATATGAATAATGATTGAACCTACAATCATCTATTATTGTGAAAAATGTCCCAACTGCGCTATTATGTTGTATTTTTCTAACGTATTAGTTTGATTTTGCTATAGCATCGGTTCCCAACCAGTGGTCCGTGGACTAGTAGTGGTCCGCAGCAGCTAAAATATGGTCCGTGAATGATTTAAAATTTTGGTGTTTGAGCAAAGTCAGCCTACAGTAAAATATAAAATATTTTGACATTTAAATTTAATATATAATACTTAGAAATTCATACAAAATGTCAGATATTTTTTTAATTTTTGACTTTGAAATTAAAATTTTTGTTTAATTTTTTTTTATTATACCTACAAAGTGGTCCCTGCTAACAAGTATTGTATAAAAGTGGTCCCTGGTCAAGAACAAATTGGGAACCCCTGTGCTATAGATTATTTATGAGCTCTCTTTTTCCATATTATTTTTTATGATTGGCTTTTATAATGCAGATTTAGGGCAAAAATAGGACATAGGAAAGTAACTTTTGGTGTCGCGGCAAAGCGCGTCGTTATGTTCCGCTACTCAACACGCAATGGTTTCAGAGTTCAAGTCTTAAGACTAGGTTCCCTCTGCCTACCCTGCTGTATAAGGGATAAAGCGTAAAGCTGATTTATTTTATTTATATTAACTAGTAACTATGTACTATTGTTTTCTCTTATTTTAGAGTTACTTACAGCGTGTTAAAGAATGTCGTCAAGACTCTAGCTTTTAATTATTAGTGAGTGTGTGTTGTGTCATATTTTATTTCAACTAAAAAATGTGTAAATAAACCTATTTTCAATTAAATAAGTTAGTTAAAAGCTGTTAGTTTATTAAAAACTATTTTTACTCTTTTTTTTAACCACTGCAATGCCATTTATTTTTTATGAGTGCAAAATAGAAGTAGGCAAAATATAAACGACCATGATTCTACGTAAATTAATAATAAATAATCGCAAAACAAACCGAAAACTCAAAAGAATTTATTAAAAAACCTTAATTTTTAAGCTCCTTTAGTTTTGTAAGCCTTTACTTTTATTTTATATTCAAGTTTTAATTAAATTAGTCTTGCAGTTATTGTGTTGAATATGGTTTTATCTTCGTACGATATTATGATTTTCTTATTCCTACTCGGTACCCCGCACATAGCAAGATAGGCAGAAGAAATGTGGAAAGCTAGTGTTAAGACACTCGGTTATATATACTTTGTAAGTTATTTCGCGAATATTACAATCACAAATCATAAAGAAAAGTCATCTAAGAAGTCGTTAAAGCTCCGAGCCTACGGTGCTAATTAATGGTAGTTCGCAATTGATCATAAATTAACTGAGATTCTTACAAATTAATCATTTGTAATAAAATTGTTTTAATACTTAGTAATCTTTTTATCTTTATCTATCTTACTCGATATAAGGATTTATATAGATTAAAAAAATCTGCTTTACGCTGTATCCCGCACACAGCAGGGTAAGTAGAGGCAACCTAGTGTTAAGATATACCGTTCCCAACTTTCCGCCCGGTTATGGAGGCATTGCGTGTGGCGGAATTCAACGCCGCGCTATGCCTCGACACCAGAGCGAAGAAAAAAATATAAATGTAAATAATTATTCCCTCGAGTGGGGATCGAACCCACATCCAGTTGATTTTACAGTCACACTTTGTGCCCCTTTGCCACGACTGGTCTCGTATATAGATTATATTTTATATAATTGACACTGTCTAACAGGTAATATTATACTCTACTTTACCTTTATTTAAAAAAAGAAAGGTTACATAAAATATTTATCTCGCGTCTAGCAAAACATCAGAATCGGAACCTATTTCATTTACAGTCATACACTTGTGCCCCTGCACCACGGCAGGTCTCTATATTTAGTCTAAATAAAAGCAAAATAAGTTTTTACCTATGCAATGTCGAAATATGTATAATATTTCGACATTGCATATCTTTATTATAACTTTTAAGTGACTGTATTGTGACAATACTCGAAGACTTACGCATTTCACTGGAGAACCTTTTGAATTAATAAAAAATTCTATCTCAGTCCAACAAAAGGAAAATATGTAATGTTTAAAAGAGACAAACGAATAATAATTCGGTATAAATATCAGATTTTTACAAAGTGTCTGAAAGGCTTCTGGGCGTGACTTGAGTGCGACGGTCATCAGTCTAGAGAGTTCTTCACCGCGGTCGCCTTGAGCGGATCAGGTGTTGAGTTTCATCGTAATAACAGTAAAAAAATCCCTCGGTTTGTTTTTTTAGTAATATTGAAATATATTATTATAAATATCTTTATGGTCTTTGGTTTTATAAGTATATGCTATTTATTATGCTTGTAAGGAACGATAATTTTAAACAACTGTAATTTTATATCATATAGAACTATGTAGCGAAAATATTCCGTTTTTTATATAACCGCATATTAACATGAAGCCAGTCGTGGCGCAGACGCACAAAGTGTGACTGTAAACCGATTGGTTGTGGGTTCGATCCCCACTCGAGAGATGAAATATTTACTTAAATTCATATATCCATTTCTTCGCTTTGATGTTGAGGACAAGCGCGGCGTTGAGTTCTGCCACTCAACACGCAATGCCTCAGAATACGGCAGAAAGTGGGGAAGGAGTGTCTTAACACTAAGTTCCCTCTGCCTATCCTGCAGTGTGCGGGATACAGCATGAAGCTGAAAACAAAACATTAACATATATACTACCCACTACATACTTATGGCGGAACTCAACGCTACATTTTGTCCAGCAGAGCAGAGACATAAAAATCATTTAAATATTTACTAAATGCGCGCGATTGACAATCGAACGTACGACCATTGCGTTCATGTCACGAAGGCAGAATATTATGAGTGTATATGTATGTATATAGAATGATATCAATATATGTATGTAGTAGGGTATATTTTATTTATTAATGTTCTAAAGAAGAATCATTTATTCAGTAGAAAATCAGACTAATATCAATAAAAGTGAAATAATATGATATAGTTGAGATCAGTAGGGGCGCAGAGGCACAAGTGTGTGACTGTAACGCGACGGTTGTGGGTTCGATCATTTCTTCACTCTGACATTGAGTTTCGCCATTCAACACGCAATGCTTCGAAAAATTCAGCGGATAGTTGGAAACGGAGTGTCTTAACACTAGGTTCCCTCTGTCTACTCTGCTATGTGTAGGATACAGCGTGAAGCTAATTTAATTTTAATTATATGAAATGGTGTTATATGTCGTATTTGACTGCTTGACGTACTGGCTTTTACAGTACGTTTTAATTGGTACACTCAAGCCACTATACACCGTTAACTTAACAAAGTATTAAGTTTAATGCAGTATAATAAACTACGAAGGAGTTTAATTAGGCACATGAGACGAGAGATCTGAATAGTACAGCTTCATAGATTTTGTAACTTTATGCATCCCCGGTCTTATTTATTTTTATGGGTTATAATATATGTTTATAAATTTTGTAATTCCATTGTGATGCAGGGGCACAGACATGAAGTGAAGTAACGCAACGGTTATGGGTTCGATCCCCACTCGGGGGCCTGAATTTCTCAATGCAAAAGGCGAGACATACCTTACCTCAAAAATTCCGCGGAAGGTGGGGAACTGTGTCGTAACACTAGGTTCCCTCTGTTTACCCAGCTTAAGTTACAGCGTGAAGCTGTATATATATGTTGGATGGTGCCGCGGTGGTGATGGTTTACGATGGTGTACGTACACCCGTGCCCCTGCGCCACGACTGGGCTCATTTATTTACTTATTAGTAATGTGTTTGTTACTTTTTTGATCAGAAATGAAGTTATGTATTCTAAAAGTGCTCCTTTGAGAGCCGAAGGGAATCTGTTAACTTATTTATTAGTTGTAGTTTTATCCTGTTTCTAAATAATAGTTATTGTTTAACTAGGTTATGTTCGAGTTGAACTTTATTTTGTTATTCACTCGAATGCATAAAAAAAACAGAGCTTGAAAATAAGATTTCTTCACAAACAGTTTAACTCTACTTAATAGTTGCATAAATTCTTTTAAGAAATTTAAAAACTTTTCTTATGAATTTTAATTAGAGCAAGAACTTTAAAATTCTAGCTGCATTTTAACATTCCATTTTAAAAACATTGTTTGCCATTTTATACATGGTAATTTAAAAATATATATATAAGGGCAGCTTGATATATCAAAAATTGAATCATATACGAGAAGAAATAAATAGAGCATTCTTCATTTAGAACAACATTCAAA
>JAAIXJ010000833.1:37420-47420 GCA_013403705.1 Heliconius hermathena | reverse complement strand
GAAATGTTAACTTTAACATTTATTTTTACTTCGGTTTTATACGTGTATTTTTCATATTTTTCTTATTATTTATAACTTAAGAATACATGCTTAAGGTCAACATTGCCTTTTAAATTTTTACATGTAATCTTTACGCATTTGAGCTAAAAGTGAAACATTCACCTTTAAACAACTTAAACACAATAGAATAAAAAGGCGAATATTCAGGTAAATTTACCTTAATTTTAATTTAAATTAATTTATTTTTTCTAATATCTATACATATAAAAAAAAATTCGTTACTGATTGACTAACAGATAAGCCATCGTCCAAAGGGCTCAGTCACTATAGAAAGACTCAGTAACACTCAATCACTCACTCATTAGACAATGTAGAACGTAGAAATTTAACATATACCTAGGTTTCTTGGAGTGCATAATGCAGGATTCCCCGGTTTTTTTACGTAAAAGGGAAAAAACATTGCAATAACAACAAATTTTACGGTTTATAATCCACTCAAACGAATTACTTGCCACGACTCGTCAGCTATAATAGTAATCGACAATGATAGATGAATTTCAAAATTAGCGAAATAAAAACAATAAGACAGAAATGAAACACAAATTTTTTAAATGTAAGAATATATTAAATATTATATCACATTTCCATTAGGCAAACATAGAAAAAAAATATATATTTTCAGCTTAATTACCAAATTTATCAAGGAACTCTTTGAGCGTGGCGTCATACTTGCCGTCGGGGTTGTGCGCCATGTTAAGTTTCTCCCAATCCTCGGGTAATTTCTTCATTGTAGCGTTAATAACTTTGGCAACTAGAACCTTTTGTTTTTCTGAGCACTTGCCGCAGCTGGTCTGCACTGCATCAGGTATCCATTCTGTAATCATCAATATATATAATAAAAATCTCTGTCTATACATAAAAGATAAATGAGGAAAAAGATTATTGGAAGCGTTTATTAATGTAATAGAACTCAAAATAATTAATTTAGAGTTAGAATAGATATCGTTTTTACTATTAAAATTTTATTATATCTGATGTCAAAAATCTGAATACTTTTTTTTTAATATTTTTTTTATGTATTATATAACAAAAAATCTGATTAGAAAATAAATAATAAGTGTAGTCAAGCAGATGATGCAGGAATTTGACACCATATATTTGCAATAATAAAAATACTGTAAGATTAAATGTATATGGGTGATGTACATATTTATTCATTTTAAATGTAAAATATTAACATTAAGTAACCTTTTTCTTTTGGATACTACTTTTAAATATATTGTAAAACATATATGAACGTAGATGAAAAATATATTTTCATAAAAAAAATAATTTATTTAAATAATTTATATAAATAGTTTATTATAAAAAGTTATAGGCTTCTGGTAGTTTCTATTACATTTTATATTATTATATATTACCTTTATAGCCATTGGACAGAAGTTACGAACAGCTTATCAGTTTTATTGTTAAGCATTTTTTTAAAATTATTTATATTTTTTTTTAAATATCAAAGTGTTTTCCTACCTAAAAATATTTAACGTTCAGTAAAGTATATCGTAAGATTAATATAATATATATTATTTTTTTAGGTGATGTTTTATTATTATTTTTACAGTTTATACTAGGAGATGAAATGAATGCTTTCCACAGGCTACACTAATAAAGGGGTTCCCAACCTTTTCTTGATCAAGGACCACATTTATATCATTTTTAGTAGCACGGACCACTATGCATGTAGAATAATAAAAATTAACTATGATAATTAAACGGAAACTTCACCTCACCATCCTCAGTCATAAAATTAAAATCGTTCGCGGACCACTGGTGGTCCGCGGATCCCACTGCACTGGTTGGGAATCACTGCATTAATATAATATAGGCACCACTGCATTAATATAATTTTATGGATACGTTCCAAAATATGATATAAAAAAAATAGTTCATTCGGTTCAAAGTAGTTGGTATAATATTCGTTAAAAGAAATGATGTCATCTACTAATCCGTCAAAATATTATAAATTTGAAAGTTGATGAGGTTGGATGTTTGTTCCACTTTCATACAAAAACTACAGGACGCATTTAGACAAAATTACTACTGATAAATATCAGAATAACAAAGGTTACAATTTTTAATATAATAATTAATAGATTTTTTTATAATTTGTCTATATTATAACAACAATAAAAAATAAAGCTGGCAAAACCGCGTTTCGGTCGCTATTAATTATAAAAAAAATTTTACTCACTTTTAAAATCAGATCCTTCTGGTGTACATTTGCCTGTGCCCAAGAAGCAATTGTTGTATGATTTAAGGAGGCGAAGATTGTCGATTATATCATTGATTTCGAAATTCTCGTAGCGGCTGTAGTCCTCCTGTGGTCGTGCGGCCACGACGGCGATAAGGGCAAGTGCGATGACAATCTTCATGTTTGATCTTAGGAAGCTTTAAATAAATAAGTAAATTTATATTTTCATTTCTTCGCTCTGGTGTCGAGGCAAAGCGCGGCGTTGATATCTGCCACTCAACGAGCAATGTCTCCAGAATTCGGCAGAAAGTGGCGAACGGATTGTCTTAACACTAGGTTCCCTCTGCCTACCCTACTGTTTGCGGGATACAGCGTGAAGCTGATTTTAGGTAAGTTAGACTTAAAAAATATAACATATTTGCTTACTTTGAAGGGTACAGCTTAGTTTAGTCTAGCTACGGTTTATTTGTACCAGTTTTGAAAAAAAATTAAAGGTGACAAAATTTAAAGGTTAGTATGTCAGTATATTGATTTAAATTTGATATTCCATTTGTTAATCGGATTTATTTATAAATATAGATATATAACTTTGCGAAAGTGAGGGATTTGGTGAGAGCTTTTTAAAAAAGTAAAAGGGTTCAAGGATTACCATTTAAGCATATATTATTATACTTATATAAAATATCAAGCATCTGCGTAAGCATTAAGAAAAGTGGATAATAAAAAATAAAAAAAATATAATAATGGATAATGTCACTAATAATAATTTAGGGTAATATATTATATTAATAATAAAAAAAAATTATAACATATAGTTAGTTCTTCCAAACGCGAAAAACTTTTTTTATTTTAGTTTCACACTGTATCCCGCACATAACAGAGTAAACACTCCTTTTCTATTCAGATACTTCCGTTTCCCTACTTTCTGCAGAATGTTCGAGGGATTGCGTGTTGAGTGGCGGAACTCAACGCTGCATTTTTGCCTTGGAAGAAATAAAAATATTAATAAACAATATTCATTTCCACGACTGGAAATCGAATCCACAACCGTCGTGTTACAATCACACGCTTGTAAACCTAGACTACAACAGCCTCTACTACATTATAAAAAAAAATATATAGTACCTCTATAGTATAAGCTGAATTTAAAATGACTCTTGTAATAACAATACAATAACAAAGGAACACCTACCTCGTTTGAGAGTAACTTGTTTCAGTATGATTAGCCGTAGAATTTCTTCTCGTATATATAGTGGCATCAAGATCAGGTCCTTGAATCATACTCGTACAGGTAATTGACGTAAGACAAATCGCAACACTACAAAAAAGGCAGTCAAATTAGAGAAATATATTTAAAAGAAGTTATTTTTTCTATATTCGTGGTTGTATAATATATTTGTCACGAATTTATTTTAAGCTTGAGACTCAAACGCGGCTTTGCCCGCTTCTACTAAAATTATTTATTTTCTCTTTTTTTTTATGGGAAAGGACAAAATAAACGAGCGTTCGAGTCACCTGATGGTAAGTGATCACCGTGATACAAAACAAATTTTTCAAAACGAAATATTTTATTCCAAATTTATTCTATATACAAGATCTAAGTGAAAAAACACTATTTATACAAATTTTAACCTATTTACAAAAATCTAAATTACTGAAAATCACTTAGAAAAATTTTGGCTTAATACAATAGAAAATATTTTATTTGAACTACTTACCTTCGTTGGATTTTTGACTTCTTGGTATCGTGTCGTAGGGTCTTCCGCGCCGTACCATTCTAAATTTTTCGAAATTTTTGCTGAAATTTTTGCGCCATTTTGACGCAAAAACGTTTGAAAAATTCTGTTTTTTGGACATCTTACCTGCACCTCCCCTTTCATCCCCGCGGGTTATATACTGTTTTGAAGGCCTTTCGAAGCCCGATCGCTGGACACCAGTTTCGCTGAAATCCGTTCAGTAGAATCTGAAAAAAAGGACCTCCCCCCCACCCTTCACTCACAGGTTAGGTGGACGAGACGGATTTTCGGGAAATTTTTGGACTTTTAAAAAATCTTTATTTACGTTTTTTGGTAGAGCCTGGAGCAGATAAGACGTAAAAAAATTCTAAATAGACAGGCAGTGGCTCTTTACACCACTGTCAAAATTGTATGAGACAAGGTATAAATACCAAAATTTTAAAAAATAATTTTAACTATATACAAGACTTTACAACGTTATATACAATTATATAGATAAATATTTTATTAACAAATAATTTGATAACAGGAGTACTAGCACATATATATTTCTTTATAGGACATATTTATTTCATTTTATTTTATTTGACACGGTAGGCCTAGAGAGGAAAGTCCGATTTTTATGCAAAAATCGCATAGTTCCTCTCACCCCGATTAACTTATTATTATTCTTCTTTTCTTCAGTACTCCTGATATACATATAAATTTGATTCATTTCTTGACTTCTGAGTGACTCTATACACCACTCGGAACACCCCACAGAAAAGTCCCTCTGCGCAAAATGTTCCGCACACCGGCAAAAGCCAGCGCTCGGATTTTGGACCTCTCCGGGACCCCAGAGGAGGTGGGCTTCCTGGAGGATACCCCAATCCGAATGCCTGAGAGCCAGTAGCGCCCCCCGAGCTCCCAGACAGCCCCGTCACGCCCAAAGAAACCAAAGACCGTGACTGAGTAGGACAGCCGAAGCAAAGGCACACCTAACAAAAGCTAAAATACACCTAAGCAACTCGCGTAACCTGAAGACAGACATAAAAGCTGCAGTCACAAACGCAATTGAACGTCTGTACCAGTTGGTGAAGGAGGCGGAGGCTGAAAAGGGAAAGGACGAAAGCAGTGGAAAGGATAGGGTGCAAAGCGAAGCAAGAGAGAGCAAGGAAGGAAAAGAAATAAAGGAAGAGGAACTTATGAAGAGGCTAGAGGAGCACGCAATGTTGTTAAGGAAGAATGAAGAAAAGATGGAGGAACTGAAGGGGGTGGTGGAAAGACGGAGGGAATTTTTCGAGAAGGCCACATACGCGAGCGTGACGGCCAGCGAAACCAAAAGGGTTAGCCCACAGCCAGCCGCACTGCACTCGATTGTGGTCTCCTCAAAGAATGATATAGACACAGGGGAGGAAGTTCTCGCCCAAATTAGGGAAGTTGTAAAAGCCAAGGATGGATGGGTCCGAGTCGAGAAGGTGAGAAATGCTAAGGACCAGAAGGTAATTCTGGGCTGCAGCTCAGTAGAGGAGCGGGATAAGGTGAGGGAGAGACTAAAGGGGGCGAGCGATAGGCTAAACGTCGAGGAGGTTAAAAACAAGGATCCGCTTCTGATTCTTTGGGATGTCCTGGCGTACAATACGGACGCCGACATTTTGGACGCCCTGAAGAATCAGAATCGGAGCCTCTTCGACGGCATCTCCGAGGCCGAGTTTCGAGCGGAGGTTCGGTTTCGCCGAAAGGCGAGGAACCCGCTCACCGGTCATGTCGTCATGCGGGTGTCCCCCACAGTGTGGAACCGAGTCGTGGCGGAGGGAGCACTGCACATCGATCTATAAAAAATCAGAGTGGCGGATTTTTCCCCACTCGTGCAGTGTTCTCTCTGTCTCGGCTACGGGCATGGTAGGCGGTTCTGCAAAGAAACCGCCCCAAAGTGCAGCCACTGTGGGGGACCCCACACGAGGGCTGAGTGCGATAGCTGGCTCAATAGCGCACCACCATCTTGCTGTAACTGCACTGGGGCAAAGGTGGAACGCGCTGACCACAGCGCATTCAGCACCGACTGCCCGGTCAGACGCAAATGGGATGCGCTAGCCCGGGCCAGCATAGCCTATTGCTAAGGGCCCGTCTCTCTCCTCCAAAGCCGAATACACCTCTACTCGGAGAAAGCTGCAGCTTAGAAAAACCGAACGCCGCCAGACTTTAAATGACAGGACGCAAAATAATTTGAATCCCCCATTTAAAGGTAGCAAAGTTCTGGCAGCGAGGAACAGCCTAACCTCGGACAAACTCACAGTTCCTAGTGCTCGCAAAAGAACTATCGCAGACTCCCTCTGCGATCGAATGAAGGGATTGCAAACAGGTTTTGTAAAGAAACAGGTTGTAATACCTTCCTCGAACGCAGAGGGAGCCAGTGATGAAGAGATCTTGCAAAGTAAAGACCTTAGTGCTGAGAACAGTCTATCCTCCCGTCCGCCGTTCAATCTTCTCCTGTCTTCCAGCCAAACCTCTCGAAGTGGACTTTTATTTGATTTTAAATGTAGTAGTTCAGTTTTAAGAAATGTAGCAGTTTTAATGATAAAAGGAACAAAATTTAGATATAACAAAATTTAGATGTAACAAAATTTAAATGTAGAGTCAAACAGTTTTAAAAAGAAATTTAAATTTAGACAAGCTATTTTCCAGATTCCATCATTGGCCTAGCGCCACCTCCCCAAATTTTAACAAAGTAGTTAAACTATAACAACAGATGCAAAAAGTCTCTGATTATGTCAGAGGGACGAGTATTTAAAAAAAAAAAAAAAAAAAAAAGTGATCACCGTCGCCCACAACCCCGTGCCACAAAAGAGGAGCTACAGGTGCGTTGCCGACCTTTAAGGTGGAGATAGACGCGCTTTTTGAAGATACCCATGTCATATCGACCTAGAAACACTGCCGCAGGTAGACCACTCCACATACCGCGGCGCGTGGAAGGAACTTCCTACGAAACCGGACAGTAGTAGAGTGCCACGTATACAGGTGATGTAGATGATATTTTAGCTTGTGTGTTGCTGTTGCTGTACTGTGCGATTAGATTCGGCGGCAGGTAATAGGTCAAACAGTTCTTAAAGATAGGTTAGAGAACCCATTCCGAGGAGACGTCTCTACGCAAAGCGAAAGTGTCAAGCCTTTCACAGATCATTGAGTTCCCAATGATTCGAAAGGCTCTATGTTGTATGCAATCAAATGGTTCAAGCTGATACTGGCGTGCACCAGCCCAGAGATGAGAACAGTACTGGAGTACTGTTATAAGAAGAAAATGTGAAAATGAATTTATATTTGGTTTATATATTGGCAACAGGACATCTATAAAAAATTTTGAAGAGGAATTGAAATTATATATGTTTACATTTTACTCATCACAATTAAGAGCCATCGTAGCTCCATAAAATAGTGTTTCATTAAAACACGATGGCCGTTGCTTAGTTCCGGTTATGTTTCAAAAATAGTTTCTTTTCCATTTCATCGCTCAGGTGAGACAAAATGCGATGTTGGGTTTATCAAAAAGTATCGTGAATTTATGTCAAAGTAGAGAAAGAAGTGTCTTGACACTAGGCTACCCACCCTACTATGCATGGAAAAACATGAAGCTGCACTACACAAATATAAAAAAAATCGCAATGCCCATATACAACTAAAATCAATTTATAAACAATAGGTTTATTTCTTAACGCAGCCTCAAGTGGGAAATATGAAAACAATGCGTGTCAGATGGCAATTCTCACAGACGTACAGAAAGAAACATATCTCTTGTCAGTAGGTAAATATAAAAGTTTCTTACATGGTTCACTGTGTTAACGTGAATTTAGAAATAAAGGTAATATTCATATTTATATTTTGCGGGAATGGCATACAAACTCTATTTTCGTCCCATATTTTATTCGTTTCACGTTTTTCCTATATAGCAGGGTGGGTGGGGGAAACCTGGTAACCTAGTGTTAAGACGATCTGTTCTCATTAAGACACTTCCGGTCCCACTATCCATTTCCCACATATTCGAATAATAAATTTAATACAATAATAAAAAGTGTATATTTTTATTAACAATCAAGTAGTTTCGTAGGCTGCAGTTGGAGGGTTAAGAAAATACGTTTTTCTTATATATATTTATATTAATAAAATTTTAATTAAAATACAAAAATTAAATCTAACTTATATATAATTGTCCTCAATTTAGGAGAAACAATATTGAATCTAAACCTAACTAAATCTAACTTAACCTACGACTGGACGTAGGTTAAGTTAGATTTAGTTAGGTTTAGTTAGTTAGTTAGTTAACGGAAGAAATTCCTTTCCCACCGGCGCTGTTCACCCTCTCCTTTGTCAGTATTTTGTGGTGCTCGCCGGCCATCAGACGGACATATTAGGGTAAAGATGCCTATTATGAAATATCATTTCTATTTTTGACTATAAAAACTATACTGTTTCTTTTGAAGCTTTTTGAGATTTAGTTTTAGATAGGAAATTTAACATACTTGAAATGTGTAATAGCTATTTAGTGCTAAATACAATATTTTTCTGGCTGTGTTGCAAAAAGTAAAAAATAACAGAAAAGAAGTCCAAGGCAATGGATCTTCTATTATGAGATACTAGGAGTTCTAATATAAGATTATTAAATATAAAATTTTAGGGGTGTTAAATAAACATAAAAACAATATTAATTATAATCACATGTTTATTGTAACTTTTTAATTAAATATTATAGAACATCAGTCTCAATATTTTGGTACTTTAATTATTAAATTATAGAATAGCTTCAGTCTTCTCACCATGACTTATATCTAAACATAAAGAACACAAAACGATTCGATGCGACATCACCACAATCCTCATGAGGACATTCAGCATCATATTCAACCCCAATGCTATCTGCGAGCTCAGGCATGTCATTGTCTTCGGAATTGGATCTAACTTCTTCAAGTTTCTTCTTTTTAAAAGCTTTTTTTGTCATTGTATGCTGCTTTTTATTTGTCCGTTTCTTCTGCCCTTTCTTATTTTCTTTTTCTTGCTTTTAATTTAGGTATTCTTCTAGTAAATTCTTATACAGAGAAGCCGTAATTATAGAAGCTGTCTATCCTTCTTTCCTTCTTTGCAATAACTTTCCAGCTAGGCTTCTATATCAATAGATAAGGCTGGTCGTCTCTCCATACGAACCTGAACAAGATCTTCTACAGGGACATCTTTTTTTACTTAGCGCTCAAGGGTATCTTTAGGAACACCAAATCGTTTGGCAGCTTAACCCATCACCTATAAAAATTGCTCTTTTTGTATACCACAATATCCCATTTTAGGAACCCCTACATATCTCATATTAGGAAAACAACAGTTTTACACAATGGATGCTTTTTTTTGTTTCAAAAAGAAAACACAACAAAACTGCATTTACATCTTAAAATTGATCATATTAGTTACAAATAAAATATATATTAATAGCTTTTAACGAAATAATAAAGTTGTTACATACCTTGTAAACATTTGATGAAAAATATTTGTTTTTACGCAAATGTATTAACCTGCGCGCACACACCCCCAGCTCGCCTGTGGCCGGCGTACATTGCCAGGAATTTAGCACTGTTGCTGTGTCAATTCGTGCATTATTAACGCCAAATAGCTGACATGAATAGTTTGACGAATACCTAGCTATCTCATATTTGGCGCCTATGTCATAATAGGCATCCTTACCCTATAATATTAAATAAGTTTTCGGCCTGTGACACCGAGCGCTATATAACAAAGTTATAAATAAAATTTCTTTATTTATAGGCCGGTCGTGGCGCAGTGGCACGAGGTGTGACTGCCCACTCGAGGAGATGAAATATTGACTTAAATTTATATTTCCATTTCTTCGCTCTGGTGTCGAGGTTAAGCGCGACGTTGAGTTCTGCCACTCAACACGCAATGCCTCCAGAATTCGGCAGAAAGTGGGGAACGGAGTGTCTTAACACTAGGTTCCCTCTGCCTACCCTGCTGTGTGCGGGATACAGCGTGAAGCTAATTT
>JAAIXJ010000833.1:0-36697 GCA_013403705.1 Heliconius hermathena | reverse complement strand
ATTTATATAGTTTATATATATATATATATATATATATATATATATATATCTATCATGTACCAAAATTAGACCTCTTCTAAGTTCATTAACATTTAATTGCATACAAAACTGGTTTCTACAAAGATTAATAGAGCTAGATTACGTAAGTGACATTATTTAAACATTCTCACTAATCAAAGTTAGGGCCGCACTCAGAGATGGTAATTAGCATTAATTAATAAAATCAGAAGAAATGTATGAGCTTTTTGGGGTTAATAATATATAACATATTCATTACATAGTTCTATTTTTATTTTTTTTTCAGCTTCACGTTAATTTGAGACATTCCTTTCCTCTCCCATTAAGACCCTTTCGGTTCCCAAACGGAATGGAACGGCAGAATCCAGCGCCGCGCTTTGTCATGCTACCAGAGCTCAATGTAAGAATCGAAGCCACAACCGCCGTGTTCACAGTCACACGTGCCCCGACGAACTAAGACATATATGTATATTGGTTTTCAGTGGATTAGAAGCCAGTCGTGGCGCAGGTGTACAAGCCTGTGACTATAGACGCGATAGGTTGTGAGCTCGATTCCGATTCGAGAAAATGAGATATTTAAAATTGACATTTCTTCGCTCTGGTATCGAGGCACGCCGCGGCTTTCAGTTCCGCAATGCCTCCAGAATTTGGTGGAAAATGTAGAGCGGAGTGTCTTAACACTAGGCTAAAAAAAGGTCAAGTGGCCTGAAGTGCTTCGTCTTATTCGCTTGTAAATTTTCCTCCTTTCCCTTTATAAACATATATACGGCATGGAAATTGATTGAGTCACTTAACAAATTATTATTTAATATAAATATGGATCAGATGGAGGGTCCCGGAGACCAATTAAGAACCCAATTACTGCTTAAATAAACTATCTTTATGAACGTAGGTATATTGTTAATAATTAGGTCTCTATGGCTAAACGAGTATTTATTTTATTCTATAATAATATTATATAATATTTAGTAGTTCCAATATATTTTCTTTAATCTTTCGCAATTGAGGCGTCCTTGGCCTACCAGTGAAATATTTACTTACGTTTATATTTTCATGTCTTCGCTCTGGTGTCGAGGCAAAGCGCGGCGTTGAGTTCTGTTATTCAATACGCAATGCCTCCAGAATTTGACAGAAGGTGGAGAACGGAGTGTCTTAACACTAGGTTCCCTCTACCTACCCTGCTGTGTGCGAGATACAGCGTGAAGCTGATTTATTTTTTTTTAATTTTAATAAAATTCCAATTTAACAAACAAAATTATAATCAAATTCGTGGTAATTCTGGTGGACTTAGCATGTTCTTGTCGGTTAGTTATTATTCTGCATTGCAATGCAGGAATACTCTGCTTACTTACTGAGCTTAATTAGGATAAGCAAAGTAACAAAGTACCTTGTGTACGTTTAGAATATATTATTTTCACATTTCATTCTCTTATATCTTTTATATCATTTATATTAACAGAGTAGTAAACGAGGAACTTAATGTTAGAACACTCCGTTTGCCATTTTCCGTCCAATTGTTAAGACATTGCGTATTAAATGGCGGAACTCAACACAGCGTTTTGTCTTGTTACCAGACAGAGGGACTGTAAATATTAAATATTTCACTACCTCGAGTGGGAATTGAATCCACAACCGGTGTTTACAGCTGCACGCGTGGGCCACAACGACAGCCTCATTCAATTTATTGTTTAATAAACGTCTAAAGTAAATTTAAATAAGACTTTGAAACATTTCAAACTAAATAAAAAAACAAAATAATAAAAAAATACATTGAAATAAAATCACAACATCTTAATCGACAGGATTTTTTGCGACTTTCGTTAAACGTCAGTTATAATTATCGATGCTTTTAGTGTTCTTTAGAGACGTATATAAAAAACACAAAATCGAAGTTAAGTTGATGAAAAAATATCTTCTAAAAACGATTTACATTTGTTTACATTTTGTAGTGCAAGTGATATTATATTGTATAATATGTATATTTTAATAAAAACTAGTAATATTCTACGACTTTTATATAAATGTCTAAAGTGACACCGTAAGTAGAGTGATGAGTGGTGGAACTCAACACCGATATAATTATATTATTAATAAGACTATTAAAAGGACCTTGGAACAAGACAATCGTATTATTAAGCTATTATTACAGCGAAGCGGTGAATGGAGAGCGAATCGTATATACAGCCAAATACTACCCAATGCGCCATGATGAAGAGATTATTTGAATCTTCAAATGAGTATGATCTCCAAAAATATATCATTAATTACTTAAGTAATAAAAAAAATGTGTTCGTTAAACTAACTATGATTTTATTTCCGTTTTTTAATAGATTTACTTATTTTTAAATCAAATCCGCTTCACGCTGAATCCCGCACACAGCTGGGTAGGCAGAGGGAACCTATCCCTTCCCCATTTTCTGCCGAAGTCTGGAGGAATTGCGAGTGAATTGAATTGGAGTGGCAGAACTCAACGCCGCGCTTTGCCTCGATACCAGATCGAAGAAGTGGAAATATAAATTTAAGTAAATANGACACCAGAGCGAAGAAATGGAAATATAAATTTAAGTAAATATTTCATCTCCTCGAGTGGGGATCGAACCCACAACCAGTCGGTTTTACAGTCACACTTTGTGCCGCTGCGTCACGACTGGCCTCAACTACCTACTTTTTAAAAAAAATATATTTTTAATTATATATATTTTTTAATATTTAAATAAAATGTTATGATGTTGAGTAAATGCTTACTACTAATACAGTCCAAGGACTAAAATAACAGATAAGCATAGTGTACCATTTCACCCTAATAACATTACAGATTCTCAAAAGGGAGTAGAGTACAAATGGTTCATTAGAAAAACAGACTCGAAGGACCTCTTAATTAAGTTTATCACGATAAAACACAGTCGACTTAGCGAAAAATATCCATAGTCCTTGATCTCTCTAACCTCAAGCGGTGAGCTACATCTGATTTTTGCATATTTTTTCTAATAATAAATTTTGTTTTGTTATTTAAACTAAAATTTTAGTGTGAAAATTTTGCTTGTGAAATTTAAATATTTTATTAGTTTTTTTGCGTCACACTATATTCCGCACACAGCAGAGGGAAATGTTAAAACACTCCGTTCCCTATTTTCCGCCGAATTCTAGAGACAGTGCGTGTTGGGTGTCAGAACTCAATGCCGAGGGTTCCCGCCACACCAGAGGGAACAAAATGAAAATATTTAATTTTTTTGAGTGGAAATTTAACCCACAACCAGTAGCGTTTACACTCACATTTTAAGAAATCAGAATTCAAAACTCAGAATTCAAAAAACTCAGACTGGACTCAGAATTTCTTATTCAGTAAATTTGAAAAGCATAGGTTATTATTGATACCTATCTATTTTTAATATTTTTCCATTTTATTTAACTAATATATGTTTTTTTCTATTAGTAAATCCAATTTTTCTTTTTAAATTGTTAAAAAGTTGCAATTAAAAATTAGCTAATTTACAATACAAATAAATCTATCTACTTCCTGATTTCAAAGTACGTATAATATAAAAAAAATAAGAAAAAAAGAGTAGATTGACTGGAGAGAAGCCTTTTTCCTACAATAGGACAGGCGACTTGAGATGTGCGTGTATGATAAGATAAATCACATACATACATACTTTTCTAGGTAGGTAGGTACATACCTATGATTAATTTTTTTTAAGATCTGGCAACATCAAAGTCCGCAGACAACCTAAGCTGTTCTATGCGGTATTAGAAAATGTATTCCAAAAATTGCATATGGACTATTATAGGCTATGTATCGATGGGAAAAACCTGAATCATCTGAGTTTTGCTGATGACATAATTATGTTTAAGGAATATCCGAGCAAGCTACAGAGAATGATTTTAAAGCTAAACAATGAAAGTACTAAAGTTGGACTCTATGAATATAAGTAAAATCATAATACCGAGGAACCCTGCAAAAATTGGTAACCTACTTCTAGAATATATTAAGGAATACACTTACCTAAAAATTAAAATTAAATTAGCTTCACGCTGTATCCCGCACACAGCAGGGTAGGCAGAGGGAACCTAGTGTTAAGACACTCCGTTCCCCACTTTCTGCCGAATTCTGGAGGCATTGCGTGTTGAGTGGCAGAACTCAACGCCGCGCTTAACCTCGACACCAGAGCGAAGAAATGGAAATACAAATTTAAGTAAATATTTCATCTCTTCGAGTGGGGATCGAACCCACAACCAGTCGGTTTTGCAGTCACATCTCGTGCCGCTGCGGCACGACCGGCCTCATGCGGCATGCGGCACACTTACCTTGGGCAAATTATAGCTCACTGAGACTACACCACAATAGAAATTAAATAAAACGAATAGCAACTGAATGAAAATAGTCCTGATTGTTGAAAGAAGTGATGATATCCAACGAATTCATAACAGCAGTGCAAAACGTGGATACTCATAAACGCGACAGAGATGTGCTCAGATACTATCATGGAAAGGTGCATGATGAGCATCAGAAAACAAGAAAAAATAAGAAATATAACTATAAGAATCAAAACTCAATTAACAGACATTCTTACAAATTTAGACCCACTAAAGTGGAGATGGACTGGGCATCCATAAAGAAGTAAACATGAAAAATAGAGCAAACTTATAACAGATTGATATCCAATAGAGGGTAAAAGGAGTAGATGAAAACGTAGCTATATGCGGAATAAAAATTGAAACTATAAGTACCTAATTATCTTAAGTTAACCATTGTCGTTTAAAACAATTGTTTGTATGAACAAATAGAATTAATTACAGGAGTACGTTTGAACTTAAGTGGCCTTTTAAGAATATTCATGATTACATAGCTTTGTAAACTTATTAAAATACCATTATTATTATATGAGAACTGTCGTGGCGCACGGGCACAAGCGTATGACTGTAAATGTAACAGGTTGTGGGTTCGCAAATTAAATATTTGGTGTCGAGGAAAAGCGCGGCGTTCGTAATAATACTTACTGCATATAAGTATAATAGTCTTCAAGATTTCAGCTTCGCTAACATGACGTAGGCTGATGGCCCTGGGACCTTGGGCTAATACCAACGTATGTCAAAGAGCGGCAAGGGCGGATAGTATGTACAGGGCATTGAACGATTTCTTAATTCACACCAAGTGTGGATTTAATAGACAAAAATAAATAAATCAGCTTCACGCTGTATCCCGCACACAGCAGGGTAGGCAGAGGGAACCTAGTGTTAAGACACTCCGTTTTCCACTTTCTGTCAAATTTTGGAGGCATTGCGTGTTGAATAACAGAACTTAACGCCGCGCTTTGCCTCTACACCAGAACGAAGAAATGGAAATATTAATTTAAATAAATATTTCATATCCTCGAGTGGGGATCGAACCCACAACCAGTCGGTTTTACAGTCACACTCTGTGCCTCTGCGCCACGACTGGTCTCAAGTGATTTGATTTGATATAATAATTAGTAGTAATATATTATATTGTTTATATATGATATAGTAGTTTTTTATTCACTTCAATAAATAAAAAAAAGCCATCAGATATTTTATGACTCTGCCATTTAAGGCTCGCGAAAAAAATTGCTCATTGTTTTTCATCTACACGCTAGTGTCAAGACACTGTGTGCTCTGTTCTCTATATAACTCGTTTTCTATATATTTTGTGATAAGGAAACCCAGTGTTAAGATAATTTATTCTCATTGAACACTTCCTCCGAAGTTTGGAGGCATTGTGTTCTCTTAACTCAACGCCGCGCTTTGCCTCGACACCAGAGCAAAGTAATAGAAATTTTAAATATTTTATTCTTTGAGTGGGAATCGAACCTGTAGTGCATTTACAGTCAACTCAACGATATACTCTATATGCATCTAGTTTTATTATATAATTACTATAAGTCTATATGCATTGTATTATATAGGGGGAAGCGCCAGCGCTCCTTTTACGGGAGTAGCATATAGGGTAAAATATTTTAAAGCCATACCTAAAGAAATTATTCAGAAATCTCAACAATTTAGACATAAGATTTATTTTTCATTTCACTTTGCCGCCAATACCTATTGACTCGATTTCGAAATGAGGCGTATACAACGGTTTCCCTTTGATAGGTTTATGTCAGCGTGCGTAGTTCTTGACAAATGGCGGTTTATTTTACAACGATAATTCTATTATTTATTTTGTTTGAAAAGAAAATACTTTTTCATTTTTGGGAAAAACTTTTTATTTTAAATTGTATTAGGCTTTTATAGCGTAGTTAAAACTGTGGTTTCATTTAAAGTGGTGTTGATAAAAACACTATGTATGAAGATTTTCTTATTGTCTTATAAAATATACTTGTTTCCATAGCTTCTCGTCACCATGACGATCAATCATGGGCCGTAACAAAGCGGTGACGGAAAAATCGTTGACAGTATGACAAATAGCCTTCCAAAATGCCAAAAAGTTTTCGTTATTTTAATATATTAACCTACCTATTAATTATGGAGTATTTAATTAATGACATTAAATAAATGCTTCCAAGCCAGCGGAAAGTGGAGATAGGAAGTGGGAACCTAGTGTCTTGACACTTCGTTCCCAAGTTCCCTCTGCCTACTCGCTATGTGCAAGATATAACGTAAAGTAAAAAAAATCTGCTTTTGTTATTAAAATAATTTTAAAATAAAAATGGGTATATATAATTAGTAATGTATTATAGAGAATACACAATATATTATATTAAAAAAAAAACATTTAGAACAAATACTTCCTGAAATTTGTGCGTTCAATCAAACTAACTCTTCAGCTTTACATAGTATAGATTATTTTTTGACTGTTGAAATTATTAATCTGGTAAAGTGAAGTAGTTTAGTAGTAAATTATCTTTCCTGCTTTACCCTGTATCCCGCATGTAGCAGGGTACGCAGAGGAAGCTTAGTGTTAAGACGGAGTGTCTTAACCCCACTCCCTGTGCTCCCCACTTTCTGTTGAATTCTAGAGGCATTGCGTGTTGAGCGGTGAAATTCGACGCCACGCTTTGGCTCGACACCAGAGCGAAGAGAATGAAAATATTAAATATTTCATTTCCTCTAATGGGAATCGAATCCACAATCTGTCGCGGTTACAACCAAAAGCTTGTGTCTTTGCGTCACGAGTGGGATCTTTAGAAAAATATTTAAGGTTATAAAACCGTTACTGCTTACCCTTCACTCTTACCTGTCTGATTTAATTGTCCTCACTTATTGTTCTCTTAATTCCTGCATTTTTAGCGGCTTACCTATAATTTATTTATAACATTGCCTTATGTATGGCAAATCACATTATCTAACCAAATTTATTGGAAACCAAATTTTAATATAAAAGTAATAACCGGTTAAGTGCGAGTCAGACTTGCCCACCGAGGCATCTGCGCCAATTTAAGAATTGTAGGTAAACGGAAAGTATAAGTTATAATAGTGGCCACTCTTCAGTTTTGCAGACATATCCACTCATTTTATATAGAATTAACTACAAATATAAATTTGTAACGATTTCTATAAAATATTAATAAATTTCCACTTTTCGGATTTTTTTCTTTATTTGTAGTTAAAATTCTTATTTCGTGCCAAATTTCTTATCTGTAGGTCCACGGGAAGTTTTGATTACGCAGCGAATTTCATACAAAATACAGCAAAATCGATGCATAAATGCTCATATATTTTGATTGCGGTGACTTACAAGCTTGATGTTTTCTGTTTAAATATTTCATATTAATCCTCCTCCACGCAATCACACAAGATGAATGAAATAGTCTTGACATACGGACAGGTGAACAACACAGTGATCCCATAAGGGTTCCACTTTTACCTTTTGAGGTACGGAACCCTAAAATAAATGGAAAAAGTAAAAGAAATACTTTATATATAAAATTAATATTTTGTAACGGTTTTTCCAAGTGTATCTCATTATGCGTTAACGTTTTTAAGATTTTATCAGTATACAGTATTATACATACACGACACGTATTATGCTAATTTTTTGGTTATTTTCGTTCTTTCAATTTTTTGACACACAGTCTCTAAATTGTGTATGTTGAGACCATTTTTGCACAATGGTTCAATTTCAACGAAAATTAAAAGATAAATATTGAAAAATGAACTAATGGTTTTTTTAACAAAAACAGTATGATGACATTGCACACAAACATACCGACATACGTATTTTTAAACATTTTAAAAGTGTTATACACTTAGAAATGAAAAATACTTATTTAGAAAACGTATAAAAATTTTTGAACGTAGCGGGACTCGAACCCGCGCCTCCTGGTCGGTTCCCAGGAGGCGCGGGTTCGAGTCCCGCTACGTTCAAATTTTTATACGTTTTCTAAATAAGTATACCGACATACGTATTTACGTATATTAACAACAGTGTGTTTATTAATATTTTTATAGCTTCACGCTGTATCCCGCACATAGTAGGATAGTAAGAGGGAGCCTAGTGTTAAGACATTCCGCTCCTCAATTTCCACCGAATTCTCAACGCCGTGCTTTGCCTCCACACCAGAGCGAAAAAACAAAAATATTCAATATTTCGTTTCCTCAAGTCGGAATTGAATCCACAACCTGTCACGTTAACAGTCACACGCCTGTTCCACTGCGCCACGACAATACCTCAATTAATATACTTACATGAAAAAAAAACAAAATATTTAAAACATCAAAGCAACTAAAAATTCACCTTGAAAAAGAAAATCTTTCCATATAACGTTTGATAATAAATCAAGGAAGATATTGCCATCTTATTGACATAAAATACATCGCAAAGACGCTCCATTTCGTGATATAATATACATTAAAAATACATATAACTGATATAAATATGATAAAGTGTATTAGAAATGGCTTTTATATTAATATAGGTACTAGTATGTTACGGAGTGTTTCATATTTGGTTTTTTATTGTAAAATGCTAGTAAATTTTACAATAACGTATTAATATTAATTTAAAAATGTTTTACCTTAATAGAACAATGCTAATTACTATTAGTTTCACGCCGTATTCTGCATATAGGGTAGGCAGAAACAACTTGGGAACCTAGTGTTAGGTAGTGGTAGGCCAAGATACTTCCGTCCCCCACTTTCCGCTGAGTACTAGAGGCATTGCATGTTGAGTGGCAGAGGAACCCAACCCCGCGCATTGCCTCGTTACGACTGCATCAAAAATTAATGGAATCAGTATTAAGACATTTATTTTGTAAACTATAAACAAGTATATAGGATGGAAGCGTCAACGCTCCTTTTACAGGAACAGCATATAGGGTAAAATATTTTAAATCTATACCTAAAGAAATTAATCAAGATAACTCAACAGTATAGACGTAGGATTTTTTTTTCATTCATACCTGTATATCGTGTGACGCAGTTACGCATAGATACCAATATCGTAAACACATACTATTACAAAAATACTCACATTTCGTTTACCACTAAGCCACGACGGCTTCCTATCTATTTACTTACTTAACAAAACTTTAAATAAAAATAACTGTAAATACAAGAATAAACTGATTTGTTTGAGAAAATAATATAAGTAACAGAGAATTTCAAACATTTCGGAAATCTTGTGGAACTCAGCGTGTTTCATAACTTTGACAATTTATTTCGGGCGTAGTATTTAATTTAGACAGAAATATTCTTCACCATAATTGCTAACATAAATTTAAGGAACCACCAAATTAATGATAAAGAGTCGGCCTTCGTAACTCGTTTAATTAAAATAAACAAATAGCTACAGTAGGAACCTCCAGTTTCCTTCTCAATTGAGAAATTAAGAAAATAGATGTACTTTCGTAATTGTAAAAAAAAATCAGCTTCACGCTGTATCCCGCATGTGGCAGGATAGGCAGAAGGAACCTAGTGTAAAAACACTCCGTTCCCCACTTTCCGCCGAATGGGAATGGAGGGATACTAGGTTCCCTATGCCTGCCGTGCTTTGTGCGAGATACAGCATGTAGCTGATTTCAGAATTAGCTAAATCAAAATATATCCTTACACGTTTTCTAAGCATACCAATATTACAGTTACATTAAAATCAGATCAATTGTGAGGCCACCAAACCAAATGTAGCTCCTCTCGTATATATCGGGTCGTAGGCGTTGAGTTACACCCAGCCCGAATTGTCATTTTTATATAAAAAAAAATCAATATCTGTTAGTTCTTGTAAAGACGTAATTTCGATAAAAAAGTCGCTCAAACATAAAAATGTGAGGTATTAACCAATAAAAAAAGAATTGAACCCCTTACTATCATTTTCGATAAGACTTGTCTCAGTTACGCCTAAATCGATTTAATAATATGTGATTTGATTTTCATTCTTGATAGAACTATAAAGAATATCTTAATATAAAATTTTACTATTATTATTCAACTTACTATAAAAGATACTCATATTTTTAAACATTTTTAAAATGTTATTCCACAGTTAGGAAAGAAAAATACTTATTTAGAAAAACGTATAAAAATTTGAACGTAGCGGGACTCGCTCTCCCGAAACTAGCGGGACTCCAGAAGGCGCGGGTTCGAGTCCCGCTACGTTCAAATTTTTATACGTTTTCTAAATAAGTATAAGATACTCATAGTTGTTGGGTACCTACTATAACAAATATTATTTTTAAATACGTGAGGACAAAAAATGGCAGAGTATTTTATTTTACTCTAATATTAAAGTGTAAATAAATAAATAAATAAATTTCAAAGAAATAAATTTCATTGTTTCACTCACACTGTAATTTTTCACGCCGATTATTATAAAAATAAAACAGATTAATTATTTCAAAAGGATCTCTCAAGATTGACAGTAAAAATTACTTAAAAAATAAAGGCTTTTTTATATTTAATGTCTTTGGCAACTAACCAAGTTGTTATTATTTCTTATTGTATTTTATATATATTTTTTTTTAAGAATAGTAGATGTAATGTACATCCATAAAAAAATATTACATGCTATATTTTATGCGCTTTATTTGAAAGCTGTTTTATTTGTTTATTATATTTTACCTTCACACTGTATCTCGCACATAGCAGGATAGGTAGAGTTCCCTCTACTTAGTGTCAAAATATGCCATTTAAATTAAGAGACTTCCTTTCCCCATTTACAACCAAATTCTGCCTCTAGAATTTGGTTCTAAAGGGGGAAAGGAAGAACTCTGCGCCTCGCTTTGAAAAGTATTTTGAAAGAAATTATTTAATTAACTTAGATTCAATAAAGCAAGAAGTAAAAATATTTAATAAAAGTAGGAACCAACAAAGAATTACATATATTTTTATTTTACTTGAGATATTTATTTTGTGTTAGCAATAAATAATTCTATCTATCTAAAGATATAATAAAAAAAAACAGTAATACCTATATCAAGACACTTCGTACTCTGTCATTTTAAATTATTGTGATTCATCAATAGAAACAATATAACGAAAAGATTTTATACAGATCTTTTAGCAAAAAAACAGGACAAGCGTGAGTCAGGCTCGCCCACCGTAGCTTAGCCAGATCTGTCTTCTCTTTCGTCTGATATCTCACTTGAATTAGCTGCTTTAATACCAAATTTTGCCTTTTTTCTAAGGTTATTATTATTTTTTATAATTTAACCACAAATGTACCTGTAGATGCCGGTTGCCAAATTTCATAATTCTAGGTCAACCGGAAGTACCTTATCAATTTTGATTCCTTTTATAATGTCGAAATACGCGTTTTTGCGATATAAACGGCCATATCTTTTTATAAAGTAAATATTGAAATACATCTTTTTCAATAAATCATGGGGCTGTAGATCTGAATATTTGGTTTGAATTTCAACTCCATATCTCCAAACATTTCTGAGATAAATTCTCTTGACAGAATTCTCTAGACTGACAAATAACAACGTGATCTTATAAAGGTTCCTTTTTTTCCTTAAAAGATAAGGGACTCTAAAAATGTCAATACGAATAACGCAAAAGACCTTACCTTTATAACCTTATAAAGTGAAAAAGATATGGCACTATAAAATTGAATCTATCACATAAATTTTACATGATCCCACACATTCAGGAAGTTCTTTCCTGAATACGTCACGTATAATAACATTGCCCTTATGATATGAGAAAAGTGCAAGGATTTATTACTTATTACTTATAAATAATAAATAAATTTCTAGAGGCTGTCGTAGCGCAATGGCACACGCATGTGACTGCAAATACAACGATTGTCGGTTCACTAGAAGAGATGAATTACTATTTGTTAATATTTTAATTTGTTCGCTCTGGTAACAAGGTAAAGCGCGGCATTGAGTTCGAAAATTCTCAATTCTCGAATCATTGCGTTTTGAGTGGCGGAAGACAGGAAATTTAGTGTATTAACACTAGGTTCCCTCTGCCTACCCTGCTATGTGGGATACATGGGTATGAAGCTGAAAAAAAAACATGAATTTCTCAAGCTACCGCTAGGCAAGCTGTAATGTATTTAATTGACATACACAGAGATTAAGGAACAACCCAAAGTGTGTGTACCTCAACAGATTAGACGTAGGATTTCACGATGTTTATTCATATCTGTATTTCGTGTGACGCAGTTACGCATAGATACCAATAACGTAAACACATACTACTACAAAAATACTACTAAAAGTTAAGCAACTTTGAACTTTGCCGCCAATACCTACGACTCGATTTCGGAATGAAACATTTGCGGCGGTTTCCCTTTGATAGGTTTATGTGTGCGTGTACGTCTCATCATAATTCTAAAACTCTCCTAAATGTGCTGATGTCAGTGAATAATTTAATTTAGGTTGTAGGATTCATAATATTCTTTGTAAAATAACTGTATTAATTGCATATTAACTCCTGTACAGTTTTTAAATTAGTTACATATATTATATGAACGAACCAACCAAAATATCTTTGTATTTACTTGATATTTCTTTCAAGATCGTTCTTTATCTCTGTGTTAAATTAAAATGAATTAAAATTAGCTTCACGCTGTATCCCGCACATAGCAGGGTAGGCAGAGGGAACCTAGTGTTAAGACACTCCGTTCCCCACTTTCTGCCGAATTCTGGAGGCATTGCGTGTTGAGTGGCAGAACTCAACGCCGCGCTTAACCTCGACACCAGAGCGAAGAAATGGAAATATAAATTTAAGTAAATATTTCATCTCCTCGAGTGGGGATCGAACCCACAACCAGTCGGTTTTGCAGTCACACCTCGTGCCGCTGCGCCACGACCGGTCGGTTGAATTAATTACGACTTAAACTTAACTGTTATGATTTATGAAGGTAATCTCCACTAACAATTCAACTTTGCTTACTTTATTGTATAAAATATTATATAATAGTGCTTCAAAAATATATATTTTTATCAATAACCATATAAACCAGACGTTTCGAATGTCATTCTTTAGCCAGGGTCATACCAGCGCGATTGCTATATAATATTCGCAGGCAAAGTAATGCCTTGAGTTCATTCAAATGACGATAACTTTTTTTTTAATGAACCGATTTTGATGAACTAAACTTTAGTACTTAAGTTGAGTTAAAACAAAGCAATTGGTGAAATTTTCAAGTAAATCGGTTCAGTACTTTCAGAGAAAAATGCGGACAAAAATATGTCGACAGACAGACAGACAGACAAGAAATTCAAAAAAAATCTTTTTGCTTTCTATTATTCTTTTTAAGTGTCCCTCTATCCATTTCAGTCAAAATTACTAAATGTACAGACAAAATATTTTTACTGTCTTATTATATATAGAGATTTTGTTGAAAAAAATCATTTTTTAATTTATGAGAAAAAAAATCTATTAGGCTTTTATAGAGTAGTTAAAAATGTGCTTTCATTTAAAGTGGTGCTGACACTTCCACCTGTGTAGTTCCTATTCCTATTCTACAGATTTTAAGCATATTTATGGCGTTTTTAACCTAAAACGGTTTTTTTTTTGCAATTTAAAATCGGGACGAGTTCTGCTCTTATAAGGATGTGTTAATAAATCATTTCTGATCAATAGTTCTGTTGATAGCACATAAAAAATAAATAAACGAAAAAAAGAACGTTCGTTTCGTAATCTTCAAAACGAACAATAGTATAAAACTATTTAAGTAGTAATCTAGTGTTTAAAAAAAATATAGTAAAATATTTTTTAAATACATAAAATTATGTTCAGACGGCTATACTTTTTGATTTTCAAAATAATATAAGACGACAAAAAAATCTATAGTGCGATCGAAAATCACGTTTAAGGTAAAGCATACTTAAATAGATGAATTGTTAAAAGAAAAGAAAAGAATTGTTCATATGATAATATAAGTTTTAAAAAGTTACCACAATGCTCCGAACCTTATTGAATATAAAACATTTTTTTATAAAATAATTATAATTTTTAACAAAACAAAAACGACTTCAAGCGGATCAAAGAATTAGAACCTAACCAATCTCTCTGATGAGAGAACGTAAATTGACATTTTTCAACTATACATATTTTTAACTATGCTTTGCTGAATTTCTCTTTGAGTTCTTCTAATAGGTTAAATATTTATGGTATAAGGGTAATTTGATAATTACCCTTATACCACAAATATTTAACCTATTAGAAGAACTCAAAGAGAAATTCCGCAAAGTATAGTTAAAAATATGTATAGTTGAAAAATGTTAATTTAAATATTACGTAATATATACGCAAAACTGTTTTTTTTTCATATAGTTAAGAAGGGGGATTCGATTTCTCACAGAATATGAGCAGTTCCGTTATAAAAAGCCTATAATAAAACCAGAAGTTATGCAAAAATGTACGCAAAGAAATGTTGAATGTTCGATGTATTAAAAAATATCTGTTTTAATTTTTGAGACAAAAAAAAATATATGTAAATAAATTAATTTTTAACTAAAAGAAAAATCGACTTCACAACAACGAACTAAAAAGTAAAATATATATAATTTTACATAATGTAAAACGGACTTTGATTTTGTTAAACAAAAATAATTAAAAAAAATATTTTATAATTTTGTAGTCCGTGTCAAGTAAAACAAACAGGCTTAGTGATTCGATATTGTATTAAGGTTGTTGTAGCATTAGCTTGACAATGACTTCAAAATTATAATTTTTTTTTATTATTTTTGTTTAATTTTATTAAAATGGGACCACACGGGAAACGCTAGGTTTCAAATAAAAAAAGAATCATCAAAATCGGTTCACCCAGTCAAAAGTTTTGAGGTTAGAAACATAAAAAAAAATTAAAAAATACAGTCGATTTGATAACCTCCTTCTTTTTGAAGTCGGTTAATAATAGTTAACATCATGTGACTGTGGTTGTGGGTTCCATTCCACTCGAGGAAATAAAATATTTATTTTAATGTATATTTCCATTACTTTGCTCTGGTGTTGAGGCAAAGCGCGGTGTTGAGTTCCGTACTCAACACGTAATGTCGTGTAAAAGTGGAGAACGCAGTCTCTTAATACTAGGTTAAATACTTTGTCATTTTGTCTCAAAAACATAACAAATTTCATATCTAATCATTACTTTTATAGTTCTATAAATAGTTGAAAAATATTCATAAATCATTTATCCACGTCATATATTGAAAAGAAAGTGGGGAACGGAGTGTCTTA
Organism: Heliconius hermathena; assembly: GCA_013403705.1. Classification (NCBI taxonomy): domain Eukaryota; kingdom Metazoa; phylum Arthropoda; class Insecta; order Lepidoptera; family Nymphalidae; genus Heliconius; species Heliconius hermathena. Next base: position 21,088 of record JAAIXJ010000833.1, on the reverse strand, counting down.
ACACTAGATTCCCTCTGCCTACCCTGCTTTGTGCGGAATACAGTGTGACGTATACGTATATAATGACACCATAATAGACCTGTAAGTATTTACTGATTTAGTACAGAAAAATAAAAATTAATGAATTATTCCTAACATAGAAAAGAAATCAAACTAACCTTAAAATAATTACTTTGATCTCTCTATTAATTGCTTTTTGATTGATCCTTAAATAGATTGTTAAGAAATATTTTTATCTCTATAATAATATCTTGAGGCCAGTCGTGGCGCAGCGGCACGAGGTGTGACTGCAAAACCGACTGGTTGTGGGTTCGATCCCCACTCGAGGAGGTGAAATATTTACTTAAATTTATATTTCCATTTCTTCGCTCTGGCGTCGAGATTAAGCGCGGCGTTGAGTTCTGCCACTCCTCACGCAATGCCTCCAGAATTCGGCAGAAAGTGGGGAACGGAGTGTCTTAACAAAATTATTATAATAATATCAATGTGAATTCAAAGTGAAAGAGGTTGTTTGAAAGACTTTTTAGTTCAAATATTATAATATATTTTAAAAAATTCAGCTATCAGCATTTTAATTCGAGAGTATGTGTATGCACTATACATTTGACCATCGTAGAACAGTGGTACAAGCGTATTGTTGTAGGCACAACGGTTGTGGGTTCGATTCCATTCGGTGAAAAGTGGGGAACAGAGTCTTACACTCCGTTCCCCACAGAAGAAGAGACAGAGGAAGGAAGTGATGAAAAATCACTTCCTTCCTCTGCCCATCCCGCCTGCTGTGTGCAGGATGTAGCGTGAAGCTAACAAACAAAGCATAATAAAGAACATATTATATACCTAGATTTGGTTTCAATTTTATTCGATAATTACATATCGAAATGTAACTGACGCAGTAGATGAGACGCAAGAAAAGTTTAATAAGAAAAAAAAGGAAGAAAAATGTAATAACATTATAATATTATTAGAATTTGTTTTTTTTATAAGCAACAAGAATTCTATTACCATATACAATATCATTTACAGAAAACATTATAAGAATATCGTGACAATTTTGTAAATGTCTAGAATATACTATTTTCATTTAAAATTAAAATTATTTTTTACACGTCTCCAATAAATGGTGAAAATTACTAACAACAACAATTACCTAACAATAAAAGCTCCAGACATATTAGTTAAGGTGCTAAGACCCCTACTATATGTCTAAATTTATTTTTTAATATGGAGAGAAAAAATATTTGCAAAGATTTTATTTAACTAGATCATTAAAAAAGATTAAGGACGCCGTCGTGACGTAAGAGCACCAGCTTGTACCTGTAAACGCGACGGTTCGATTTTCGTTCGAGTGAATAAAATATTTTATTTTTTCATTTTCCTTGCTTTGGTAACGAGGCAAAGCGAGGCGTTGAGTTCGACGGAAAGTGGAGAACGGTAGTGTTTAAACAGAAACGGACATTTTAAACACTAGATTTCCAGTTTCCCTCTACTTACCCTGCTATATACGTAAGGGATACAGAGTGAAACTAAAAGACAAGGCTTATTTAAATGATTTACTTTAATTTATACTAAAATTACTCTATTTGTCCTTGGGCTAAAATTACATAAAAATTATATTAAAATCATAAAAAATATATTAAAAAAGTGACATTACGCATCTGTCTTATTTATTATGATTTTAAATATTGTTATGTTCTGTTCTGTTCTTTTATTATAGCTCTGCGTGTGCCAGTTCAGCACAAAATCACGTCGTCAATGTCACGTTATATGGAGAACACACGAATGAGGTTTTACGATAAAAAAAGAAATAATATTAGACAAGAGAAAAATGCAAGTAATATTCTTATGTAGGTACCAAGGTTACAAATACTAAAAAATATTATTTATATAATATGTAAAATTAGCTTTCAGTGACGTGCCGAACAGTATCGAAATATCGACCTTAGAAATATTAAAATTTTGAGAAGGGTAGGCACCCTTTCAACAGAAATACAATACTTAAAAAGGTATCGCAACTTTTCATAAAATTGACCAATAGCGCTCAAGTCAAGAGTTTATAAAAGCGAGTACGTATATGTAATGTAGGTATGTTGAATTAAATTTGTTTGAAAATATTTTTTTTTTCAAACAAATTGTTTTACAGTCAACTGACTGGGAGCAATGGCAACTGGATTCGATAATTTATTATGAAAATTGAAAATAAATAATATTTAATAATTAATTTTAAGAGGCCAGTCGTACTGCACGACACCCCGTGCGTGGACATTTAATATTTAAATTCTTCGCTCTGATAGCTAGGCGAAATATGGCGTTAAGTTCCGCCAGTCAACACGATATGCCTCCAGAATTCGTCGGTAAGTGAGGAATGAAAGTGTCGTGGCAAATGGGGACGAAGTGTCTTAACACAAGGTTCTTACGTTTGTTCAGCTAACCTGCTATGCATGCCAGGCATGCTATGCAGCGTAAAGCAAAAAAATATATAAATATTTTAGTTTGTAAATAATATTAAGTGAAAATTGGTAAGCGACTGACAAATCTGAAAACCAGCTTCACGCTTCATAACCCCTAACAGCAAGGTAGGCAGACTCCCACTCCCGATTGATATTTTTTTTTAAACCAGAAAATAAATGTGTAAATATTATTATATTTAACAGACATACATCTTTTGCAATAATGGATAGTAAATGCATATATTTACCACTGTCGTAGTGTAAATGGCTAAATATGATGGTTTTAAAATCAATGAATGCCTCCAGAATTCGGCGAAAAATGCGGAACGGAGTGTCTTAACACTAGGTTCACTCTGCCTAACCTGCTGTGTGCTAGGGATAGAGCGTGAAGCTGTACAAAAACATTCGAAAAATAATTCAATGCACGATAATCTGATCTACTTTTAACAAATAAATAATCGTTGTGTCTTTTTTACGGTAATTTATAATTTATGTAGGTATATATATTCTTTGTCATGTCATCGTAATTTAAAGAGTAAAATTTAAAATAAAATCTTCCTCTTTTGTTGTATTTGTACCTACGTGTAAACTAAAGAACTAAAGAGGCCAGTCGTGGTGCAGGGGCACAAAGTGTGTCTGTAAATGGACTGGTTGTGGGTTCGATCCCCACTCGAGGAGATGAAATATTTATTTACATTTATATTTTTGTTTCTTCGCTCTGGTGTAGAGGGGAAAGCGCGCCGTTGAGTTCCGCCACTCAACACGCAATGCCTGCAGAAATTGACGGAAATTAGGGAACGGAGTGTCTTAGGACTAGGTTCCCTCTGCCTACCCTGTTTTGTGCGGGATACAGCGTGAAGCTGTATAAACTAAAACTTATGCTTATTAACCTTTTGCTTACGCTATCGGCCGCTCTAGTCACTATTCACGATTATATTTGCATAAATGAACACTGCAGTAGAAGCTAACATCGTATATATAGGCCGAGACAAAGGATTGGAATCCCATCAAAAGCGCGTGCGTTCGATTTGGCTTAGCTAATAATATCGCCTCGTCCTCGTCGTTGTCATGGATATAAATTGACTGTGGAATATTTACAAAAATATATTACTATGCCTACATAAAATCAACTTCACGCTGTATCCCACAGCAAGGGTACCTAGAGGATTAGGCACTCAGTTCCCCACTTTCCGCTGAATTCTGGAGGCATTGCATGTTGAGTGGCTGAAGTCAACGCCGCGCTTTTGCCTCAATGCCAGAGCGAAGAAATGTTAGTATAAATGTAAATAAATATTTCATTTCCTAGAGTGGGGATCGAACCCACAACCAGTCAGTTTTACAGTCACACTTTGTGCCCCTGCGCCACGACTGGCCTCATTTAAAGACAATACTTTTAATTAATCATTTATTTTTAATAATCTTTTACATACCATCATTTTACATATAAATTATGAAAATTCGAAACTCGAATCGAGTTTTTCAAGTAATTTACAAGAGCGAGTGACATTCTTATCACGCATAGTATTCGCACCCTGGGCACGGGCCAATTTACATTTTCTTCAATTTAGTCGACACCGACTGGAATTTCTTATTGATTCACTTAATCGGAAACATCGTGTTGTTTAGGAGACAAGCGTTTAAATTGCAATGATTCTATTAAAAAAAAAATCCAGGCAGTAGGGTAAACAGAGGGAACCTAAGGATTAGACAGTCTGATCCCCACTTTCTGCTGAATACTTGAGGCGTTGCGTGTTGAGTGACGGAACTCAACGCCGTGCTTTGCCTCTACAACATAGCGAAGAAATAGAAAACGCAGCAATCAACTTAGAGATTGTGTGATTGGATTATAAAATAATACTGATATAAAATTATTTTCACTTAATATATTATATAATCTATTTTTTTATTTTTATTCAAATTTATAATCTTGTAACTAATAAATATAGATTTTATTAAAATATTTTAAATTAATTTTAACCATAAATAAAAGTCAGAAAGCAAAACTCAAAAATATAAATCAAACAAAGGTTTCAACATAAATATATAACTATAATACAAACTGAATGTTGTTTACAGTATCACCTTCTTTTGCATATAGCCGATATGCTGCTGATAATATATGCCGATATGCAAAAGAGGGCCTTACATTTTTCCCCATTTCCATATGTAGAGAGAACTTATTGACATAAAACTCCTTCTGACCGATTTCGATACTAAAAAATAGATGTTAATAAAGCTTATTTAAATGTATTAAATAAAATGTACAGCGTTTCCACATAACATCATCGTTTACTCATACTACAAATTTTAATTATCCACAGGTAGCTGAAAACACACGAAAATAATCAGCTTCCCGCTGTATCCCGCACACAGCAGGGTAGGCAGAGGGAACCCAGTGTTAAGACACTTCGTTCCCCACTTTCTGCCGAATTCTGGAGGCATTGCGTGTTGAGTGGCAGGACTCAACGCCGCGAAAAAGAAAAAAATAACATCAAAAATAGAAAAGCTAATAACTTCATCTCTTTTAAGTACAAGGGCTTGGCCGCTTTGAGTTATTTAAGCAAAGCTCTTAGATTACTTATACTATTGATTTAGTCGTAAACTCCGTTTGTTTTATCATGGTTCATAACTTTTTGCGAATAAATACGCAATTTGGCCGCATTTATTGGCGTAACGGCCAATAAATGCGGCCAAATTGCGTATATTAGATACCTGTCTAGGTGCGGTATAGCTTTTACAAATTATGGTTCGGCTGATACCTTAGAGAGAATTATTTTAGAAATGGCGTCAATATTTGTAAGATTTTTCTAATTACACTTTAAATATACTATGTGAGAAATAGTCAGATTTAAATTAGTTTTATATTTCAGAGGTGACGTTATAACCTTATTTATGGGATAAACATTATAAACTGAGGCCAGTCGTGGCGTAGAAGCACAAAACACGCAATGCCTCCAGAAGTCGCCGAAAAGTGGGGGACGGAATGTCTTAACAGTAGGTTGCCCTCTACCTACCCTGCTGGGTGCGGGATACAGCGTGAAACTGATTTATTTGATTTATTTTTATTTGTGGGATAAATTTACTTGACAATATAAAAACTGCAATTTAGATTTTTAGTTCATAAAATTATGATATAAATATGTGAAAATTTCAAATTACAGACTTAGTAACATACAGATTTTAAATTTAGTATTATAAGAGAATATTAACTGAGATAAAATGTGAATATATTTAAAGCATAAATATATTAATTATCACTCGTTTGTGGCATTTCTGATAATTTTTTTCAGTATTAAAATTTTATAGCATTAGTAACAGGGGGAGTATGGAGCGTGAACTTTCTCCCTATTTATGGGTATAACAAAAGTGTAAAAGTTTGTTTCGTTTCAAACATAAATATTTGACTATTTTAAAATGTATTGTTATATTGTGCTCTTAATAATTTTTTTATAGCTTTATGCTGTAACCTGTATAAAGCAGGGTAAGTAGAGCCGCATAGGGAACCTGTAAACCTAATGTGAAGACACTCCCCCATTTTGTTTCCCATTTTTCGCTGAATTAAATATTTCATTCCTCCACGCAAGAATCTCACTTAAAAAATGAATTAATAAATAAATAAATTATTTTTTGTAATAATTATTTATTTTTTCAAGCCATTTAATCTAAGATTCAAAATATCCTCTATCTAAATATTATAATAAAGTTGTTTTCCTTTCTATTCCTTACTATTGTACTGAATAATATTGCAGTTGACCCTTTAAAGACATTCGATGAGCTCTAACTGCTTAAGCTAGAAATCTTTTTACTTGTATGATAGTAAAACTAAACTAAAATCAATTGAATATTATTTTTTTTAAATTATTTTATGTGGTAAAAAATATTAGTTCAGCAAGTCTTGTAACCCATTTAAACATAAAAAGAAATATGGAGAACTGAGTTGCTTGAGCTGTGCAGTGGGGTCCGTTATGCCCCGAGACAGACTGACTGACGGATTATTTAGCAAGCCAGGTCACGCCCAACCTCAGCCGTCATCAGGAGTTTTACACATTGCTGGAGGAGGAAGTGTTCCGCCATCTTACTCCTAAGCCTGAGCTGGACCTCATCTGGGTAACCAAGGGCTGAGACCCTTGGTTGAGGTCCCGGTTAGGTATACAGCTCGGGCAGCATGGGCTCATCCATCATAATTGTAAATCAATTGTATAGAATACCGTAGAGTTTGGCGCTCCGTTCCCTCTGACTATCCCGCTAGGGACAGCGTGAAGCTTAGTAAATGAGTAAATAAATTGTTATTTAATAATTATTTTCTCAAATAAATAAGTGAATTAAAAATTACTTACAATCAAATGAGAATCCATTCCACATGTCACACAATAGACGGCCATATAGACTTCCTTTTTCTGCTACAAATATTAAAGCTGACGCCGTCGTGGCGCAGTGCCACAAGGGCGTGACTGTAACGTGACGGTTGTGGGTTCGATCCCCACTCGATGGAATGAAATATTAATTATTAATATTTAAATTTCTTCGCTTTGAGTTCCGCTATTCCACACGCAATGGGAAAAAGTCGGCAGAAAGTGTTGAACGGAGTGTCTTAACATTAGGTTTCTTCTCCTTACCCTGTTATGTGGGATTTAGCGTGAAGCTGAATTGATTTAATATTGATTTTAAAGTTATCGTTCCATTAAAAATATAAATAAAGATCCCAAAAAACAGCCCTAAAAGCCTTACCCTTCTACATAGTGAATATTCTTTGTCTGTGATTTTATATTACATCAGATCGAAGTGCCATAGAGATGTATAGGCTTGCATCAATTGGTAAAGACAATACTGTCAATCCAATGGCACTTACCCTATAATAGCTTTGCTTTCATGCCAAAATTGTTTTAGGCATTATACAAATATTGCGTTAGTATCTAAATATATTGAGGGACCCAATGTTAATTATTGGCTGTCATTCTGTAATTATCTATCTAATTTTGTATATAATATTTATGAATGCTAGTGGTTGGCGAATCTTACGTGGTTTAGATTAAAACGTAGGGAATGAATTATGAAAGAACGATGCAATAAACTTTTATAATATCTTTGTCAAAAATCAAATCAGCTTCACGCTGTATCTCGCATACAGCAGGGTAGGCAGACGGAACCTAGTGTTAAGACACTTTCTGCCGAAATCTAGAGGCATTGCGTGTTGAGAGGCAGAACTCAAAATCGCGCTTTGCCGCAACACCAGAGCGAAGAAATGGAAATATAAATTTAAGTAAATACCTCGAGTGGGGATCGAACCCACAACCAGTCGATTTTACAGTCACACTTTGTGCCTTTGTCTTTATTGGAATTAAGATATTTCAATGAATTATGAATGTAATAAATAGCCTAGAGTTAATACACTCCGCTTTTTCACATTCCAACGTATTCTAGGGACATTGCATGCTGAGTGAAGAAACTCAACGTCACGTTTTGCCTCAATACCAGAGTGAAATTACTAATTATTTCATTTTCTCGAGTAAGTAATACAACCACAACCTTTACCTCTAATATTTAGTTACAAGTTAAAATTACAAATATCGTGCGTAAACAATAAACAGTATCTTAAGTGATCTACTTTTTTAAATAAAACAATTTATATTTAAAGTCCGAGCCCTGTTATACATTTATTTATAACTAATTTGAAATACCTGTGTGATATTAATAAACTAGCGCCACTTTTACTTTCTTATAGAAATAAAAGAGTCAAAGTGACGACAGAATTTTATAAAGAAGAAAATAAAAATAGTTATTTAATTTTAAATATTACCTGAAACTATATTCAGAAAATTAAAATTTTCCTTACATATTTTCCACTGCCAAAGAGAAAAATTCGTCCTACCTAACAAAAAATGTGTTTCGTTCGGTTAAATGGTTTGAGTTCGAGCTTTACCTGATTTATGACCTCACGTCACAGAAATGAAATATTATGTAGGCAGGAACGTGTGTGTTCATTTTGTCAGATTAATTTCCAGTAGACTATTTTGAGAAATAAAAATCAGCTGCACACTGTATCCCGCACAAAGCAGGTTTGGCACAGGACTTAGTGTTAAGACACTCTGTTATCAATTTGCCGCCGAATCCAATTTGCCGATACATAGCGCGTTAAGTGGCGAACTCACCGCCGAGCTTTACGTCGACATTAGAGCAAAGAATTAAAAATATAAATTTAAGTAAACATCACATTTCTTCGAGTGGGAATCGAACCCACAAACAGTCGCGCTTACAGTCACACACTTGTGCCCCTTGCACCAGGATTGGCTTCTTTTGAATATTGAAAAAAATATTACTTATTAGTTAGTTTTATTACTTTAGATCTTAAAAGGCCTATCGCAAGGATAACTTTTGCAATTTAAAAAAAAACCAGAGTGAATAATGAAGAATTAGAGAGTCCCATCACTAAAACTTTAAATGTGAAAACAACTGAAAAAAACTGATAACCTTCTAACGAACACATTTTCTCATTATAACAAAGAATACTCAGGATAATGTCACCTTTCAAACACTAAAAAGCTAAATCAAAATCGGTGCATCCGTTATGCGACGCCACAGACAGACATACAGATACACACATACAGAGAAACGTCAAACTTATAATACCTTTCTGTCTTCGTCGTAGGGTTAAAATATTTACATAACATTGTGAATGTATTTGTTTCTTATTACAGGTAAAAAATAATATCATAATTTTATGGCTTCAACCCTACTCTAGGTTCAGATATTATTTTCTTTTTTCAATATACACACATAAAGAAATCAGAAATCTTTTATGTCGAGCTGTTTGGCATGTTTTATAAAAGTCATAAAAACCTTTGTGACTTAAAACGTGGTTATTGCGCGTAATTGATACATTCAAGTAAGGTTTGTGTATTGGCTATTACCCGAATTTGTGACAGGGCCATTATGGCCTATATATTGACGGACAAAATAAAATACATGAAAGATGGTCAAGTGCGAGTCGGACACGCACCACCAAAAGTTCCGTATCAGTATTGTAATCGACAGGAAGTACATAAAAGATAATAAATTTAAGTTTGTGGGCGTATGCTCTTATTTTCTATGAAAGGACTACAAATATAAGTCTGTAGTGGTTTTTTTTATATAATATTAATGTTTTCCTATCATATTATTTTTTTATACATTAAGTTTTCACTTCTACCCAAATTTCATAATTGTAGGTCCACTTTCATACGAAATGCATGCTCGTAGCATTTATGCATATTTACGCTTCTTTTGATTGCGTTAACTTAGAATCTTAGACCCAGGACCAGAATAAAAATAAAAATTAAATTAAATTAGCTTCACGCTGTATCCCGCACACAGCAGGGTAGGCACAGGGAACCTAGTGTTAAAACACTCCGTTCCTCACTTTCTGCCGAATTCTGGAGGCATTGCGTGTTGAGTGGCAGAACTCAACGCCGCGCTTAACCTCGACACCAGAGCGAAGAAATGGAAATATAAATTTAAGTAAATATTTCATCTCCTCGAGTGGGGATCGAACCCACAACCAGTCGGTTTTGCAGTCACACCTCGTGCCGCTGCGCCACGACCGGCCTCAAGGACCAGAATACTTGATATTAATTTCAGCGTAATATCACCACGTCCGCCAGCGTAATATAAATGGTCTTGAAAGACCTAGTTAGAAATGATACGTAGACAAGATTATATCTTCTACAATATATTGCCTAGAAACAATATTATAATTAAGATTTTGATCACACAGCCAAACTTGTTTCAAATTACTCAATTTAATTATATATTTCACGTGCTTTATATGTTTACGCCTTCGTCTGTAATTACTGGATTATAATTAATAAGTAGTATTCTCGTTTCTTAGCAGCGGTCTTACGACAAAGAAGTATATGTATTTTAATTACATCAATATTATATCGTTGTGGTGTAGGGGCACAACACAAGCGTGTGAGTTAAGTTCCTCAACACGCAATGTCTCGAAAATTCAGAAGAAAATAGGGGGTAGAGTGTCTTAACACTAGGTTCCCTTTGCGATACGTGAAGCTGAAAAAAAAGTTAACGAGTATTACTATATGTGCAACAATTTAAAAAAAATGTTAAATATAAATATAATATTATTGTTTACAATATAAGATAACAACAGCTGTCCTAAATTATCTAGTATATATATTATTCAATAAATTATGCTTTAACAAGAAAAACTGAGTTCAAACAACGAATTAAAGAGTAAAAAATTATTTTACATAAAGTAAAACGTACTTTGGTTTTTTTTAAACAAAAATAATAAAAAAAATGAAAATTATAAATTTGAAGTCGGTGCCAAGTGACACAAACAGGCTTAGTAATTTGATACCATAGCAAAGTTGTTGCAGCATTAGCTTTATAGTGCAATAACAAAACATACAATGAATAATATTAATAAAGATTTACAATATGCAACAACAGTTTTTTATTCCAATATGTAAAATAGTTACCACAGACCTAATATACAAATACATATTAACTTCAGAGTAAATCACGTCAATATTATAAAGAACAAACTTATAGCGCTTATATATTGTAGCGCTTTTTGGTAGTTAATAGACAAAAAGAATCTAATAGTAATTCTCATTACGGACTCTCGTTCGTTCTCACTTTATATTGTAACTGATATACTAAAAGTATTATTTAATAAAAAATGCCTTGGATCGTGATGTGTCTAGTGGTTAGAACCGTTTATAGTTGTCATCCTGAATAACCCAAAATGTTTAAGACATTCAGAGGTAACAGTGTTGAGAATGTTATATAACGCCATTAGAAGTTTATTTAAATAATTGAAACACGACAATATTATTTTGTCACAACTCGAAGCTCTTCTGAAGAAAAGCCTAGAGCGTGTCCTATCTTCCTCTCCACTATACCTGCGAGCTAGTTATAATAAAAGGAAAAAAAAGCAAGGCCACCGTCTCGCCCCTATACCTTGAATTCCTACCAGACTGCGGCTGCACAGTCTTTTTGAACTTTCCGGGACGTTTGTGTGTGATCTTTCTGGAGGTATTATACTTGTTACGCTTGTTTATATTAGGATTGTATAATATTAGAATGGTTATTCGGGATGTTGATTGATTTGTGAGATCAATATAAGCCATCGCTACACATAAGATGGTAACAAGTCATCGATTAAAACGGCACATACATATTATAAATAGATAAAAAATTATACCTAAAAAAATATTTTTCTATGTATGAACAATACGAAAATACTTTTGCCCCGACCTTATATTATATTTACTATATATTTAGTACATGTCTTTATGTCCATCATATTTATTTGTACTCAAGAGTTGGACTCGACCGCTGCCTTCCAACCACTACACGCTCCTGCAATATATAGATGAGATGATGGTTGCGACACTCGGGACGCCAATACATGAACTAGTCAAGATTAATATGGTATTAAAAACATGTAGATTATATTATTCATAATTAACTATTTTATTTATGTGCATTGACATGTATATTTTATTATTATTTTTTAATTTATTTATTTTATAACTTATATCCACGGTACATACTGTTACATTATGCCAGAACGAGAAAGTAAAAAATAATTTAAATATAACTGCTGTGGGTTCGACTCCATTCGAGGGAATAATTATTTTTAAATAATTTATATTTTTTTGTTCTGGTAAGACAAAGTGCAACGTTGAGTTTCACTACATCGTTGAGATTCTCAATGTCTATAATTCTGGCGGGAAGTGGGGAATGACACTAAGTTCTCTCTGCCTTCCGTGTAATGTGTAAATAACGCAAGAATAAAAAAAAATTGGCTAATAATTTTATTATGAATATAAATTCTACTCAATAATTTATTAAAGGAAAACAAAATTATAGTGTGGGCGAAAGTATAGACTTGATCTGTTTATTTTTTATTAAATAAGCCTCTTAACAAAAATATAACTGCTTCCAAGAAATATTGTTTTGTATGTTAATTTATTTAGAAATTCTTATATACATAGGATGAAAAAAATTATGAAATAAATGAATTATTTAGGATAGGTTATACTAAAAACGTTTGGTTATATTATTTAAGAAGTGGAAAAGGAACATATCCGGCAATATACTGACATTAACTTAAACTTATTTTCAGCAGAAATTATTCAAAATATTTCAATGCATATTCTTGTTTTTTTCAGATTCACGCTATATCCCGCACACAGAAGGGTAGCCAGAGGGAACCTAGTCTTAAGACACTCCGTTCTACATTTTCCGCCGAGTTCTGGAGGCAGTGCGTATAGAGTGGCGGAACTCAACGCCGCGCTTTGCCTCGACACCAGAGTGAAGAAATGAAAATATAAATGTAAACAAATATTTCATCTCCTCGAGTGGGGATCGAACTTACAACCAGTCGATTTACAGGCACACTTTGATGCATATTCTTCTTAATTAATATATTTGTAATACTTTAAAACTTATAAAATCAGCTTCACTTCTTCTTCATAATTCATTCCTCCGAGATCCAACCCACAGCCGTCGCGTTACAGTCACTCCCTAGTGCCCCTGCGCCAAGACGGCTCAATTCTGCTTAAAACCTGTGTAATTATATATTTTTATATTTGGAACGTTTAAATTGGTTTCTTAGAAACACATACAAATGAAATCCTTTTCACATGCGAGTGACAAAATCATGTCTAGACTACAATTCTTTCACCTGAAGGCTTTACTATTATATTTTAGCTAAAAATATACATAAGTTATTCTTTGAATATGGTTTAATCATAAAAATCTTATTTCATTTGAAAAACACCCTCCAATATTATAGCTTCAAATAGATATGTGATTCTTTTTGTTATCCTAAATTATATTTTCCTAAAAATAAAAATTATTGTAACTGTAAGTATTGTAAGTGTCGGTAGTCTGTACAAATTATTGTACAGACTACCGACACTTTTTTTTTTATATATATTTTGTTATTATATTCATTCCAACTTATATATAAAAGACGTAATAATAAACGGGTCAGAATTATAGAAAGAAAATATTATACTATAATTATAAATTTTGTAGGCGTTTTAAAACTTACAATTTACACAAAAGGCCAGGTGTGGCACGGCGTTGAGTTCTGCCACTCAACACGCAATGCCTCTTGAATTGGGCGGAAAGTGAAAAAGTATAGGAACGTTGAATAAAATGTTCTTTGTCGTAGAAAATGAGAATATCTAAAACTCAATAAACAGACTGTAAACTTTACATAAACTATTACGGCTTTAACAGCTTAGTAGTTCTGTTATTTTTCACGTCATTCGAATTAGAATATGGTTTATATCGACCGCCATTTGCGTGCTAGATTAAAGAAATTAAGATACACAATAGTTTCTTTTATTATTTTAGTTTCCTGATGTATTCTGCTATGTAAGTAGGGTGTAGAGTATGCAGAGGGAACCTAAGAGATTGCGTTTTGGGTAACACAAATCATACATCAAAAAAATAATGTTATTAGAAAATTTCTTTTTCTTTTTGCCCAATATATGAACAAGCGACAGCTCAACACGCAATATCTCCAAAATTCGGCGGCAAGTGAAGAACGGAGTGTTTTAACACTAGGTTCCATCTACCTACCTTGTTATCTGTGGGTTACAGTGTGAAGCTAAATTTAAAAAAATGATTAAAAAAAGAGAGATGTACTAACTGTTGTGCTCTATAACAGTATCAATATAATTTCTTTACATAATATTAACGTAGGTTCAATTATTAATTATAGTTAGTATATGACTATGTTTATTCATCTTAAGAAAATAGTGGTATAGGTATAAAAAAGAAAATGTCTATTACAGTTATTAATTTTTATTTATTTTTAATATAATATAAATAAATATTTTACATAGTAAAGAATAAAACAGATTATTTCAAATTTTGTAAAGTATTCAATCAAAAGTTTCGCTTGTAATAAAGTGGTTAATTCATCATTAAAAAAAAAATTATGAAAAAAATTTATGATATTTTACTTTGGACTTTTTTGCTAATTATAAATATATAATATTTGTTAATTACTAGAATTCTGTTTAAACATCCGACACCTACATTTTTCAATTTTATTCTCAAACATATTTGAATACATTATTTTTATGATAAACATTTTAGAAATGATGTACATCTTGAAATCGTTGTGGTGCAGCGGCATAGAGTCTGTTATAGTGACTGTAATCACGACGGTTGTGAATTCGACTCGCATTTGGAAAATTACATTACTTTTATTACTCTGTGGTAACAAGACGAAGCTAAGCGTAGAGTTCCTCCGCTTAACATACTATATCTAGCAAATTGAGCGTAAAGTGGGGAACGGAATACCTCAACTAGGTTCCTCTGGTTACCCTGTGCGATGCAGGATACAGCGTGTTAATGAAAAAACATATATATTCAACAAAAGTCCGGGTAGTCCGCCCTAGTATGTAAGGGGTAGGGTTAAATGAGAAGCCCTAATCACAGGATTTACGTTGGGATGTATTTCGTTGTAATACATCCATTATTTAATATGTAAATAATCCCTAAATTTATCTCACATTTCAAGCGAATTTAGCCTTTACATGACATCTGTATGAGAGGACATATTTTGAAATGTATAAATTAACATATTTTTATAGATTATACATTATAATTATACAGTTACAGGCCAGTCGTGGTGCAGGGGCACAAAGTGTGCTTGTAAAAGGTTGTATGTTCGATCCCCGCTTGAGGAAATAAAATTTTTATTTACATTTATATTTTCATTTCTACGCTTGTGTCGAGGCAAAGCGCGGCGTCTAGTTTCGTCACTCAACACGCAATGCCTCCAGAATTCGGCGGAAAGTGGCGAACGGAGTGTCTTAACACTAGGTTCCCTACGTACCAATCCGGTACCCAGCTGTGTGCGTACAGCGTGAAGCTGACTTATTTATTTATAATATTTTTTATTTTATACAATTACCTGTTTTACTTTAATTCTAACTATAACATATCAAACGTTATAATTCCTTTAAATACTATATCTTAAAGTAGGCGCAAAGACAGCAACTTTTAGATTAAAATAAAAATAATATAATTATGAAGCTTACATATTACATAATCTATAAGTTTACATACAGGTGATTAAATATTCTATACATATATATATATATATATATATATATATATATATATATATATATATAAATATTACACTTTCGTTGCGAAACTTAAAGCCGCGATTTACTTCATTACCAAGTCAAGACACTCCGATCTCCACTTTCCGTTTGAAATCGCTCAGACATCGCTTGGATTGCGGAACTCAACGCCGCGCTTTGTTTTGCTGGGACTGGGTAATTTCAATTTATTCTATTATTATTTTCTCTAAGGATCAAAACAAAATACGTATCTATTTTTTATTAAATTGATATAGTAAGTTACATTTAAAATATTTTTGCTTTTCAAATGAGAACAAGCCATCATCTTAGCTATTTACATTATATTATTTTAGCAATTTACCTATATACCTTAATTTGTCCTACTAACAATATAAATGTGAATGTGAGTTTGTTTGTTACAATTAAACTACTCAACCAATTATCTTGAATCTTTATACACATATTAATAAAGATATTTGTTTCTAATATAGGACATAGAATACTTTTTGTTTATTTTTTTTTTAATATTATCATTTTGCTATAATATAAAAATATCTTTAAGCGATCGAAGACGCGTTTAGGTCTCTAGTTAAATAAGTTATTTTCATTGTATTCATATGAAATTTAAAGTCATCTCTATATATAATAAGACAGTAAACATATTTTTTTTGTTCATTTAGTAATTTTGATTGAAATGGATAGAGGGACACTTAAAAAGAATAATAGAAAGCAAAAATTTTTTTTTTTTGAATTTTTTGTCTGTCTGTCTGCCAGTCTGTCTATACGTACATGTCAGTCGGTCACATTTTTCTCTGAAAGTACTAAACCGATTTACTTAAAAGTTTCAATTGCTTTATTTTAACTCAACTTAACAATTAAAGTTTGTTTCATCAAAATCGGTTCATTAAAAAAAGTTTTCGTCATTTGAATGAACTCAAGGCATTAGTTTGCTTGCGAATGTTATATAGCAATCGCGCTGGTAAGATTCCTGGCTAAAGATTGACATTAGAAACGTCTTGGTTATATGACTGTTGATAAAAATATGTATTTTTGAAGCACTATTATACAATATTTTATACAATAAAGTATTATAAACAAAATTGAATTGTTAGTGGAGATTACTTTCATAAATCATAACAGTTAAGTTTAAGTCGTAATTAATTCAACACAGAGATAAAGACCGATTTCATTTTGAAAGAAATATCAAGTAAATACAAAGATTTTTTGGTTCATTCGTTCGTTTGAAATAAATGTATATAAAAATGTCTAAAAACATCCTTTCTATGTGTACACTGTAATAACTACATATTTACCAGTTGTACATTTAGCTAATAATATATGTAATTAATTTAAAAACTGTACAGTAGTTAATAAGCAATTATTACAGTTATTTTGCAAAGAATATTATGAATCCTTACCCAAATCAATAATTTAACATTTGAGGCTGTTTCTGCAGCAGTACATTAAATTATTAACTGACATCAGCACATTTAATAGAGTTTTAAAAAACATAACATAGGTAAAATGAATGTAATGTTACAAAAATATATACGTATAATAAATAATTAGCTTTATGTATATTTTATAAATAAAATATTAGCATTGGTTGTATTTTTTAGTTCGAAACAATCAAAATTTTTTATAGTAATTACGGTAATGTTGTAAAAAAAATATATTAGAATATTACAGATTAAAGTAATAAAAATCATATTAGAAGTCATTATAGTTGTCAATCAATTCTGCTTATTAAATCAATAATCATGCAGCTTAAGCGGACGAAGCCGCTGGCAAGCCGCTAGTATATCATATATAGATCGTCTTACGTGAAATATTTTTCAAATTTAAATTACAATTTGAAATGCCTTTACTTGTTACGGATTATAGTCTATTTGAAAATATAGTTGTCTAGGGTTGTATGGAAATATATATATTTATATTTATACAGTAGATTTTTGCGCCGTGTGATCCCGGCCTAGAATAGGATCATCCTGGTACTGGTGGTGGTGGCGACTAAAGTACGTGTGGTAGAGTCACCGGCAATGGCAACACGCATGGGCAGACTCGACCAGCACTGCGCCGCCACTGCGTGTCGCATCAGGTAATCCGGGCTCCGGCGCGCAACACACCTTACAGGCAACGCACCTGTAGCTCCTCTGGTGTCGCGCGGGGTCGTGGGCGGCGGTAGTCACTTACCATCAGGTGACCCGCACGCGAGTTTGCCTTGTCCTTTCCATGAAAAAAACCGTAGATATTTTCTTAGCCTACTAATGCGAAATACAGTGTTAAGTTCCGCCACCCAGCGAATACGCATGAATACATTTTTTTTTAATTCTATACTGTACTTAGATATAATACATGATTTAAATTATTTATACTAAGTTTGATTGAAAAAGTGAATAACATAAATATCTAAAAATATATGTATAAAAATGAAATGTAATTGTATAAGTAAGTATAATTTATAAAACATTATAAAAAAAATATAAAAACAAGTACTAGTTCGGCGAAATTTTGTAAGAACTTTACCTTAGAAAATCTGTTTTGAAACTTTTTGAGATTAATTTTTAATACCTACATACTAATTTTATATATTTTTATTTAAACACTTACACACATACACTGCGCCCACATGTACCTATATAATTTTGTTTCCACATATTTTTTTATTCTTACTGTTATAATATGTACGCATATTAATTGTGGCGTTGTGTTCCGCCACTCAACACGCAATTCCTCCAGAATTCGGCAGAAAGTGGGGAACGAAGTGTCTTAACACTAGGTTCTCTCTACCTACCCTATAGTGTGCATGATACAGCGTGAAGCTGATTTATTTATTTTATTTTTAATAATTGTAGTAGTAACTTCAAGATTACTATTGAAAATTTATTTTACTTATAAAACCACTTATTTTATTAAAATATATTTCATCAATGACTAGAGTGATAAAGTTACTCTTTATACAAATTGTTTTAAAACAAACGCCTGCTTCTCTTGTTTCTTCTTATTTCAAGGAACCGATGTTTTCGCTCTGAAAAGAAGAAAAAATATGGTTTAGCTTGATATTGTTACGGAATTTACTTATTTACATAAATTTAAAGTCGAGGCCGGCATAGCGCAGGGGCACAAAGTGTGATTGTAAAACCGACTGGTTGTGGGTTCGATCCCCACTCGAGGAAATGAAATATTTACTTAAATTTATATATCCATTTCTTCGCTTTGGTGCCTAACGCAACGGCAAAGCGCGGCGTTTCGTCGTATTTTAGAAGCATTGCGTTTGGAGTTTCGCCACTCCAAACGCAATATTGTGTAACGCAGTATTATGCAAATACTAATCGTTAGCAATGTGTGATAGGACAACAGGACAAAATAGTATACATATTTATAACTAGTGGACCCCGCGCGGCTTCACCCACTTGAACTATATGAATATTTACTTAAGTGTACTTAAGAAAAAAAATGAGGCCAGTTGTGGCGCAGCGGCACAAAGTGTGACTGTAAAATCGACTGGATGTGAGTTCGATCCCCACTCGAGAAGATGAAATATTTATTTAAATTTATATTTCCATTTCTTCGCTCTGGTGTAGAGGCTAAGTGCGACGTTGAGTTCTGCCACTAAACACGCAATGCCTCCAGAATTCGGCAGAAAATGAGGAACGGAGTGTCTTAACACTAGGTTCCCTCTGCCTACCCTGCTGTGTGTGATACAGCGCGAAGCTGATTTGATTTGATTTGAAGAAAAAAATATTAATTATTTTAATAATGAAATTTAAACAAAAAATGTTTAGTTATTTCACATCTATTTTAGGTAGATGGTTCTTTTATACTAATAAATACCATCAATAATCTATTTATCTGATATATCTACTATGTACCGTTTTTATTGAACGATAATAGTTTTTTCTGATATATCGATCAGATACAATATTAGAAGTATAGATTAGGACTCTACATTAATAAGTAAATACATACGTATTTAAGCCATCCGAGTGCGAAGCCTGTGGCGGTGGCCAGCGATGGATGTGCGCACGCCACATCAGCTGCCGAAACGTCATACGGAACTGCCTCGACATCGAACAGTAAAGCACAAAGTTGATCGCCCCATTCAACAACGCTAGAGCATCCATCAATTCTCCAAATAAATCATAGCAACGTTTGAAAAAACAACGGCCCAGAGCTCCACTCAAAAGTCCTAAAACACCTTGAGGCAGCTCTGTTACTAGGAATAATAGCAACACAGCGACAAGCATTTTCGTTGTTCTATTCGTTCTCCTATCTCCTTTGTATAGACGTTTCAAAGTTTTATCGTTTGTGGGACAGGCGTTATAAACTCTTATCTTCTTTTGGTGCTCGTTTGCACTGTATACTTCCCTAATTAGCCATAAGCTTATCATCGTCAGTATGAAACAAGGCAGGAGCTTAATAACAACCGCGTGTACCCAAAAGTTTATTTGATAAAGTTGACCTTCCTCGTCGGAGTCCACGTGGTACAGTATCATAGGGCCGTTTGGTTCCAGGACAACAGCTGTGTGTATGTCGAAGACCTGTTTAAATGAAATTGATTTTGATTTTAATATTTTAAGTACTTTAAAACCTAAATTTAAATAATTAATATCCATAAAAGCATACAAATATAATTATAAAATAAATATAAATATATACATTTCTATCGGATGCTGCGTGTAAACCTAAATTTTATACGAAATACTATTATGTTGGTTAAATAAAACAGTTGGCTTCATATTTAAATCAAATTCAAAACTAAATTCCTATATAAGGAAAGAAATAGTTTAAATATTATAGAAATATTTTATATTATTAACTTAAGCAATAAGAAAAAAAATATTTTAAACATTTTTAAAGTGTTCCACACTAACGAAAGAAAAATACTTATTAAGAAAACGAATAAAAATGTTAACGTAGCGGGATTCGAACCCGCGCCTAATAGAAACCGACCAGGTCGGTATTAAAAAATATATATTATGTCAGTTTCTACTATCAATCATAAATTTAATAAGACACTTTGGAATTTTATGAGTTTATGGATCATTGAATGAACATATGCTGTATAAATAAGCGAGGCCATTGTGTTTCTAATCTTAGGGTTCTTCTATAAGAAAAGGTTGACGTTTATAAGCCATATCTTGCGTAATCAAATGAAAACTTTTGGTCTTTTAGCTTGAAATTATCTTTTTTGGTATAAAAAGGTAATTTCATATTTTTGTAATGTAATGTAGACATGTATTTTTTTTAATTATAATAATATATATTTTAATTAAATTCAATTTGCCTGGGGCCTGCTTGTAATTTTTTTTTTATTAAAATAGTTATTATTCCAACAAAAAAATTCTAATTTTGATATTATAATCAATTCCAAAACACGAAATTTAAATAGAATCCGAACCTACAATTAGCAGTACTATAAAAACAATGAAATTGAATACAAAATTTAATACAAAACTAAAATTTTACATATTATACATATTTAAAGAGTCACAAAACTTTATACAACTTACCATAAACGTA